>CATIWR010059823.1:0-26075 GCA_949677035.1 Omphalea diandra
GTCCATGTCAAATGGGGAAGCAACACCATGCCTCCCATAAAGCCAAAAATGTTATAAGTACATCTAGACCTCTTCAACTTATCCATATGGACTTAATAGGACCTACTAGAAGTGCTAGCTTAGGTGGAAAGCACTATGCACTAGTCCTTATGGATGACTACTCTAGGTTTACTTGGGTATCCTTTCTAGCTCATAAAAATGATTCTTTTAATGCTTTCAAAAGTTTTGCAAAAAGGGTTCAAAATGAAAAGGGTTACTTCATTTCCTCTATTAGAAGTGGCCATGGAAAATAATTTCAAAATGAATTATTTGAAAATTACTGTTTGGAAAATGAAGTTTTTCATAATTTTTCAACTCCTAGAACACCACAACAAAATGGTGTTGTAGAAAGAAAAATTAGAACTTTGGTAGAAATGGCAAGGACAATGCTCAATGAGTATTCTTTACCAAATTACTTTTGGGCCAAAGCCATTAATACCTCATGTTATATTGCAAATATAGTTTTCAAAAGACCCATTCTCAATAAAACCTCTTATGACTTTGGAATGGTAGAAAATCCAAAATTGCATACCTAAGAGTATTTGGATGTAAGTGTTATATTTTAAACACCAAGGATAATCTTGGGAAATTTGATTCCAAAACCAATAAGGGAATCTTCTTAGGATATTCCACCTCAAGTAAGGCATATAGAGTCTTTAACAAAAGTACAATGGTAGTTGAAAAGTCTATAAATGTTGTTTTTGGTGAATCTAGTAAACTTGATATTGGTAAAGATAGTTTTGTTGATGATCTTATAGATAATCTTAAAAAACTAGAATTGGAAGATACTAGAAGAAGAGATGATAAAAAATCATCAAGGTGGGAAGAAGAACCACAACATCAACAAGAAGAAGAGCCAAGACAAGATCTACCCAAAGATTGGAGATTCTCCAAGTATCACCCTAAAGACTTGATCACCGGTGATACATTAAAGGGTGTAAGTACTAGATCTCAACTTCATCCTTTAGATAACAATCTTGCATTTGTTTCTCAATTAGAGCCAAAATCAATTGATGAGGTCTTTGAAGATGAAAGTTGGATACTTACTATGTAAGAAGAATTCAACCAATTTGAGAGAAACAAAGTATGGAAACTTGTACCTAGGCCTAAAAATCACCCAATTATAGGTAGTAAGTGGGTGTTTAGGAACAAGTTAGATGTGCAAGGTGTCATCACTAGAAACAAGGCTAGATTGGTTGCCAAAGGATACAACCAAGAGGAAGGCATAGACTATGATGAAACATTTGCTCCTGTAGTAAGATTAGAGGCCATTAGGATTCTCTTAGCATTTGCATGTCATATGAATTTTAGAATTTTTCAAATGGATGTTAAAAGTACATTTTTAAATGGCATCATTGAGGAAAAAGTGTATGTTAAACAACCTCCCAATTTTGAATCATATTGTTTTCCTAATCATGTTTTTAAACTAAACAAAGCCTTATATGGTTTAAAACAAGCTCCAAGAGCTTGGTATGAAAGACTTAGTTTGTTTCTCTTACAAAACGATTTTGAGAAAGAAAATGTTGATACTACACTATTTATGAAAAAGCACAAGCATGACACGTTAATTGTCCAAATCTATGTTGATGATATTATATTTGGTGCTACTAATGAATCTCGTTGTGAGGAATTTGCTAAGTGTATGACAAGGGAATTCGAAACGAGCATGATGGGAGAGCTCAAATTCTTTCTTGGTTTACAAATCAAGCAACTCAAAGAAGGGATCTTCATCAACCAAGCCAAGTACACAAAAGAAATGTTAAAGAAATTTGGCATGGAAGGATGCAAAGTAGAAAAAACACCAATGAGTAGTACCATCAAGCTAGACAAGGATGAATCGGGTACGATAGTAGATGAAAAGAGATATCAAGCTATGATCAAATCTCTACTCTATCTTACTGCTTCTAGGCCGGATATAATGTTTAGTGTTTGTATCCACATTTGTTTACAAATATTGAATCTCGAGGACAAAATTCTTTATAAGAGAGGAAGAAATGTAACATCCCTATCAACATTCATTGGCATTATCACATGAACATATTCATTACATAAATGATGTGAAATCCCACATGAACATATGCACTGGATAAATGATTATTTAGACATGTGAATTGGATAAACGTGATGATGACACATGCACCATTGCATTTCGGACACTTGAACATATATATAATTTTTGTATAATTGCATGGAAAATTGTCTTACATTGTGTGCATGTTATAACATCATAAATAATGGTGTTATAGAGCTTATTTTAAAGTATAAGGAGCATTTAGGAATCAGGAGATGGATGAAGGTGCTTAAAGAGTGAAGAAGAGGGACTAAAAGAGGAAAGTAAACTTCCAACCAATAGGAATGCAACACTATGATTTTGTCTTGTTACAATAGGTTTACAAGTGGAAATTTTGACCTTTTAGGACCAAAATACAGAGCTTAGATGTGAGGTGCAGCAGAAGAAAGGGAGAGCTAAGGAAGAAATAAAGAAAAGAAGAAGAAAAAGAAGAAGGAGAGGGAGAAGACTGAGCTGCCTAAGGAGGAAGCCTAAGGTTTTTTAGTTCTAGGACAGTAAGTTAATTTATCTTCTTCTCAAATGAAATTTATCCCTCACAACCTGTTAATCATGCATGGTTTATGGAGCATTTAAGGTAGAGCTCTTGGATGGAAGTTGAAATTCAAAAGAATAAGAGCTGATTGTGTTGATTTTGTTGTTAGAGCAGAATTTTTTACCCACGATTTCATAACCCTATAAGAGGAATTAGAGAAAGTGAAAAATATGAAAGTTGTAGCTTTATGCCTCATCTAAATTCATATGAAAAATTTTTGCTTGATTTGGTGTGTGCGAGGAGTTATGGCTCCTTCATTAGTGCTGGTTCACAACCAACTGAAATCACCTCAGTCTTTTTTATTTCTTATATTTTTATGGCCTGAGGTTTTGATTTTGACAAAGTATAAAATAAAAAATTTGTAGGGTTATATTCTCTATAAATACCTATAAATCAGTTTGGATTGATTTGCTGTGTGGAAAGAGATATGACTCATTGATTGTGACTGACCCTATACCCAGATGAAACCTCACCTGTCTCTTAATTATGTTTTCCAAGAATTTGATAGCCATAGATTAGGAATTTAGTGATGTGTTAAACTTGAATGTTGTATATTTATATATTATCTACATGAATGTAAAATAATGTTACCAAATGTTGTATGGTTGTTGAGATATTGCCCTTTCATTTTGATTGATTATCACTATGTTAAAAATCTACTCACCCTAAGATTGGTAATTTGTTTTGGTGATTTTATAGACTGAAATAAATAATGAGTAAAACATGAAAAATGTTCTTTTATGTGTTGAATAACTTATGGTAAATCAGTTTTGCAATTTTATTTGTACAATTTAAGATATATACCAAGAATGTAAGACCTACTCCGACTAAGATGACATTAAAACAGAGCAAAATTCAAAAATTCACCCCATTTTATGTGTGTCTCATATTGGCATGCAATTTGAATATGTTATATCATTATGTGTCTAGTTTATTTGAAAAAAAAATCAAGTCATTTGGATAAGTATATCTAGAATTATTTATGTGAGAGTGTATCAAGGTCAAGCTGCCATATAATGAAAAACATGCATAAACACTAGGTCCACTTGCACAGATCATGCTATTGTTGCATACCTAGCAGTCATACTCATTTTTACATACTTATAACCATTTATGTATCAAATTTTAGGATCCCAACACATTAAGGAAGCCCTAGAGAGAGAACCAAACCTATCGTAAAGGTTGGTTACATCAAAAGGTGAGTAAAAATGATAATTAGATTCTAATGTGTACATGTGTGATAATTTTATGATGTAACCATTTATGTATCAAATTTTAGGATCCCAACACATTGAGGAAGCCTTAGAGAGAGAACGAAACCTACCGTAAAGGTTGGTTACATCAAAAGGTGAGTAAAACTGATAATTAGATTCTAATGTGTACATGTGTGATAATTTTATGATGTATATGTGATTGAATTGTTACCTTTTACATATGAATACAATTTAAGCAAGAATTATATATTCTTAATGATTTCTTGGTATACCATTATTACGAACACTTGTATATGGAACTAAAAGGATGTTGTGATCAGTTTGTTAAACACTTGCAAATCACGTGGAAGATGGACTAATATGTCCCATTGGCACATGTTATGGATCAAATGATTCCCTTATTATATGTTGGCTAGCAAAATCAAATGTCACTTGAATCAAATGAATTCCAGGGAGCAGTGTTTGCGTTAGAAGGTCACGACACAAAAATAAATCTATTGCATTTGCACTTGCATAGTCAATTATTATACTTGTAATGTATCCTTATGATATTGTTATGTTGGTTATGTTATAAAAATATGACTATTATTTTTATTCATTAACTCGTGAGTCACCAAATTACAAATTTTTTTTTTAGACACTGAAGCATAAGATTGGACATTTTAGTGCTTAGGGTTTTGCATCAAGACACATGGACCTTAGGTCATCGGCTGAATTCCAACTCTCTCTCTCTCATTATGTCATGTACATTAAATACATGTTGGATTGTATGTGTATGATGAATAAAACCTTTATGCATATGCATTTTGGACATGAATGTTATGAGTTTTGTAAATGAAAATGGTCGTTACATAACTAGCACCTTGACTTTATATTCTTGGTTTTGTTCTTAATAACTTGTGAAAAATTGTTAACCTTATTGCTTATACTATGAAACTCGATTTGTTTTGTCATTGTTAAGCATTGGAAGTTTAATTGTTAATCTTTATTTCTTAAATTCCTATAGTTTGTGATTGATATGAGCATGCTAGTATGATTGCTTTTTGTCTTGGAGAAGTCATTCTTAGTTGTTTCCATTTAGATCTTTATTTCTTGCTTGAAGGCAAACAAGGTCTAAGTATGGTGGATCTTGATATAGTTTAAATTATAATAGTGTTCTAAGGATTTTATGTCTATGTTTCTTTTGTTTTTGTATGTTTTTTTTATCAATATTGTCCATGATTTTAAGTATAGCTTTACTTTGATAGTTCTTATGTAAGTTTCAAGTTTTATAGGCCTTTTCGGGCTTAAATTTTGCATACAAATGTGTTATGGGGCCTTAGATTAAAGAACAAAGTAAACTGAGCAAGGAAGAAAGAAGCTAGTCTGTCACCAGTAGTGACATACTATGTTGAGTAACCACAATGTCCATATAGAAAGTAGCTATGCCGACTCACCAGTGTGTTGAGTAGTTACAACACCCCTTCATCATACCCTTTCATAAAGGCACCACTTTGGAACTGGCATGACTTGGGGTACTTTAAGGCTCATAAATACATGGACTTATCCTACATTTTAGACATTAGAAATCATTCATAAAGCATTCAAGAAAAATAAGAAAAGTGTTAGAAAGCAAGAGTTAGCTATTTGTGAAAGAAGGCATTTTTCTAAGTTAGAGTTAGTTTCCTTTGGAGTTCCAGTAAAAGTCCAACCTTTCCAAAGAGTGAAGATTTCTTTAGATCTTCATCTCACTCTTTTCTTCTTCTCTCTTTATGTTCTCCTATTCTTTTGTTTGATTTCTTGATTTAATAATGCATTTAGTCTAAGTTGTATGGATTAGATCGCACTATTCTATGGAACAATGAATTGATCATTTTTCTTTTCTAGGAATGAATTTGAATTTGAGTTTCATTGTGAATTATTATTGTTATTTATGATTGATCACCATTTATGATGTGTTAGTCAAGGATTCATAATGAGAGTTAGCTTCGTTGAGGAGAACTAATTAGATTCACTTATGTTAATTAATTATACTTGAGAGAGGAAATCTACTCTAAAGGGTTTAAAGGATTGATTGGAGCATAACTTTTATTTTACAAAATTATACAAAAAATGACAATAAGTATAGTTCTATGCATAAACATCTTTGGTTGACTTAAAGATAAGTGCTTAAAGACATTAGGCTGATCTTTCAATCAATTCATTTTGCAACATTCCATGATCATTGGTTATTTCATTTGAATATGTGTTGTCTAGTTTGATTTGCATATATATTTAATTTCTATTATTAGATTAGTTTAGTTTTATTCACTTGGTTAGTTTAGTTTGCCTTATTCCTTGATTTACTTTGTTATCCTAAACATCAAGAGCACTTAGTCATCTAATACTTGATTCATTTTGCTTCCTTATGGACCAACCCCTTACTTACACTATACTAAGAAGGGATATATATATATAAACTAAGAAACCTGCAAACACAATACCTATGTAACTAACTTAGACAATTTAGATAACTAATCCTTTAAGTGTCTTGTTTCTATTTAAAATGAGTCTTGGCTTTGCAAAGAAGACTTAAGGCATTCTAGCATAGAGCTTCTATAATATTTATCAAAAGGAGAGATAGTAGAAGGTCTTTTAAAGCATAAGTTCATAAAGGAAAAGACATGTGGACCTTGTTAAATGAGGAAGCAACACCAAACATCCTACACGACAACAAATGTTGTAAGTTCTTTTAGACCTCTTCAACTTATTCTCATTGACCTAGTTGGACCTACTATGAATGCTAGTTTAGATGGAAAATATTATGCATTTATGCTTATTGATGATTACTCTAGGTTTATTTGGTCTCCTTCCTTGCTCATAAGAGTGGCAATTTTAATGCTTTAAAAAGTCTTGCCAAAAGAGCTCAAAATGAAAAAAAGTTAATTCATTTCTTCTTTTAGGAATGACCATGGAAAGGAATTTCAAAATGAAACTTTTAAAAACTATTACTTAGAGAATGGGATTTCTTATAACTTTTCTTCTTTTAGAACACTAAAACAATATGGTGTTGTAGAGAGGACAAATAGAACATTAGTAGAGATGGCTAGGAATATGCTGAATGAGTATTATTTACCTAATTACTTTTAGGCTGAAGCCATCAATACCACATGTTATATTGCAAATCGTGTTTTCAAAAGACCTATTCTAAATAAAACTTCTTATGAGCTATAGAATGGAAGAAAACCCAAACTTTCATATCTTAGAGTATTCGATTGTAAATGTTACATTCTTAATACGAAGGACAATCTTAGAAAATTTGCCTACAAATTGTTGAGGGATTTTTCTTGGCTATTCCACCACTAGCAAAGCCTATAGGATCTTTAACAAAAAGTCTATGGTGGTTGAAAAGTTTATGAATGTTGTGTTTGATGAGTCTAACAAACTTGATCTTGGAAAAGGTTTTCTTGTTGACAATCTTGCAGGTGACTTTGAGAAGTTGAAGCTAAACTCAACACCCAAGGAAAAGTGATTGATCATGGGGATCATAAGCCACCACAAGAGGAAGGGCAAGCTCTACCTCGATAAGAGGATAACCACACTCAATACCTCCCTAAAGATTAAAGATATTCCAAGGAATACATAAAAGATCTTATCATTGGTGAGACATCCAAAGGAGTAAGTACTAGAGCTCAATTACATGTTTTAGATAAGAATATTACTTTTATTTATCAAATTGAGCTAAAATCAATTGATGGGAGTTGAGTGATTGCTATACAAGAAGAACTCAACCAAAGTGAGAGAAATAAGATTTGGAAGCTTATCCTTAGGCCTAAGAAACACCCAGTTGTAGGTTACAACTGCATCTTTAGGAATAAGTTAGATAAGTAAGGTTTCTTCATTAAAAACAAAGCTAGATTGGTTGGTAAGGGTTATAACATAAAGGAAGACATTGATTATAATGAAACATTTGCCCTTGTAGTGAGATTAGAGACCATTAGAATTCTATAGCATTTGTATGTCATATGAACTTTAAACTTTTTCAAATGGATGTGCAAAGTGTATTTTTAAATGGTTTTATTGGGGAGGAAGTTTGTGTTGAACAACCTCTAAGTTTTGAATCTCATGATTTTTCATAACCATATTTTCAAATTAACTAAGTTCTTATATAGTTTTAAACAAATTTTGTAAGAGATTAGACATCAAGAAGTAAGCATATTGGCATTAGACATCACTTTGTAAGAGATCATCTCTAAAATGTTAATATGGTGCTTGAGTTTATTGACAACAATCATTAACTTGTAGATATTTTCACTAAACCACTTAATGAAGAAATGATGAACTTTATCAAGAGGGAACTTGGAATGCTTGATAGAAGCTCCCTAGAGTGAAAATAGATCTCATTACATACATATGATATTGGTTAATAACATGTTTGATATGTTTAACCCTTAATATTATCTATTTATTATGTTTGATAAGTTATATGAGTTAATTAAATAAGCATTTGATCTTCTCTATGCTTAATTGCATGAATTGACCATTAAAATACCAATTTGATCACATTAGGTATAGGCCATGTGTTTTAAACTTGTTTGAGTTATTTTGCAAATTTGGCTTCTAATTTGCAACCAAGACTGTGAGTCACAATCACTATTTACAAGCCATTTTCAAATTCCAGCTTTTCTTAATTCACGTTTTTGACCCACAAGATTGCCCTTACAAACTTTTGAATTTCAAAAGTCTTTACCACTATCCTCCCTTTTTTCTAAGAAAATTTTATTCGGTTATTCAAAATTTTCATAATTCACAATTGCGACTTATAAGTAGCGGTTGTGACATTGCATTAACTATTGGGTAATAACCATTCAATTACCAAATGGTGCATCTTCTCATTTAATGCATTTTTAGCCATTTTTTGACCATTCCCTACCCTCTTTATGACTATTTAAACCCTCATAACACCCCTCCATTCACTCTTTACACCATCCTTCATCAATCTACTTCTCATTACTTTAACTCTTTTAATGGCCCCAAGGAGAGTCACTAGGGCAAAAAAAGGCAAGGGAGCTGCCTATGCTTAAGGTCATTCTCCTTTACACCTCATGAAGGGAATCATAAAAGAAAAGAGTGAGAGATTTAAGGCCAACTCAAAGAAAATTATTCAAGCCAATAAAATCCCTTTTACTTTTCTTGTTACATATATTGGAATCGAAGGAGAAATCAAAGCATTCCTATCCAATTTGGGATGGAATGAGTTCATCTTTAGAGACGAACCTGGCTATGAAAAGTTTATTTATGAATGTACGATTATAGTGAGCAAGAGAGTAAAATCAAGAGCCGATATGCATGGCCTTCTTTTTTTTTTTGTGTTTTTAGGGACCAATACATTACTTATGTTCAACTTTGTGCTCTTTTCAATTTCCAAAAGAGCAAGGGTATTCCTTTTAACATTTCTTCTTTAAACCTCATTTGCTTTGTCTTTTTTTTTTTTTTGTCATAAGTTTCTTTATAAACTAAGCATGATCCTAAATCCTCTCTAGCCACAAATATAAAATCCTTACCTTATTGGCTTTTTTGTAGGATCATTACCTTCTTCATATGTGCTAAAGGAGATGGTAATGAGAAAGTCTTCCGGAAGGACCTAGCATTTCTCTTTTGCCTCACTTAAAACAAACCAATCCAATCCAATAGAATTTTTTATGAACCAATTGATCCACATGAACACTAAACCTAAAAGCTAATTCTTTCTTCCTTCTCACATTACTGCCAACTATAGGTTTGTTGATGCCTTAGATAATAAGGAGGAAGCCCACCTCACCAAAAAATATCTCTAAAACTAAAATTTTCTTAATCTAAAAATATCTCTTAAGTGTAAAGGTTACCATCAAACCTAACACTTATAAGTATATTTTGGATTCTTATAGGGCTAAGAAGAAGAGACCTCCAAAACCTCTAAATGGAAGAGGTTAGTGATTGAAGGAGTCACACAAGAAAAAGTTCCACCACCTAATGCACCTTCATAATCAAAGGTAAAATCTAAATCAAAAACTACTTTTATCTCCCTCTCCTTTATCAACAAAAAACTAGACAAGGTCATAAAAATGACCAAGAGGAGATTTAACCTCCTTTACCACCTTTATAGTGACCTTGTAGACTTTCAAGAGAACTTACTACTACTCCTTGCCACCTTTCCAATTTTCAAGATTTAGAGGACACCAAAGAAGAGAAGGAAGTTGAAGGAGAAGAATGGGAAGCTCAAGCCCAAGGTTGCACACAATGTAGAGGAAAATCTTAAGATGATGATGAAAAAGTGGTTGATAATAGTGATTCTTCCATGTTCTTAATATTTTATGTTTTTTAAGTTTTTCTGTCATTTAAAATGTTTGATGGCTTTCATTTTATAATGGCCTAATGATTGTGTAATCAAACATCTTTGTATGTTTGACTATGTTTAATGTAATCTTCTTATTATTAATAATGAAAATTTATATGATGTTTGTTCAATTATTGATTGCCATTATGATTACTTGCTAAACTTGTGATTGAGATTGCTTGTGTTTTCCTTCTCCTTATTTCCTTTTATTCCCTCTCTTTTTGATCTTGAAAAAAAGGGGAAAGATAATTGACTACATGTAAAAGGATAATATTTATAGTTGGTTTTATTATCTTGGTTAAGGGGAAGTATAAATTAAAGGGGAATATCACTTTTATTATTTTCGCACTTAACTTTCAATACTTTAAAAAATTTCATCACCTTGGTCCATTAATTTCAACTTCTTAATGAATTTCTAAAACCTTAAAAGACTTAAGAAGATGCACAATTGGTTCTTTATCCTTTATATATTCAATCTAAATTGTAAAAATAAAAAAGAGGGAGATTGTTAGACTAGGTTGGTTAAACCTAAGTCAAAACTCTCTTTTGATCTTGATAATATAGTTGGAAGGACTAATATCAAATTTAAGTGTTGTTTTTACGAGATTTTAGTTAGGAACTCATTGGAAGTTAAATGGAAGTAAATAATTGAACGTGTGGAAAATACCCTTTAAATCATGACTAAGAATTTAGAGTTGTGACTATTATCTAAGGAATATTTGTGTCCATTTTGGACAATTAGTTTGCAATAGGAGTCTTGGAGCAAGCCACGACCGCGATCTTCAAACCTTAATGGAGAGATACTAGACCTTCAATTAGATAATGCCATATGTCAAAGTACCAATGGGAAGATCACAAATCATGATAACAAATCCTTGGTAGCAATCATAATCTCTTATAAGCAAAATATCCATTAATTCACAATAAAAGTCACAACTAGCCTGGCAGCTCATAATCACGACCTTTAACCTATTTGAGAGGGATCAAATGACCACATTTTTGGATGAGCCAATCCTGAAGTGCCACATGTACTAGCTGTTATACATAAACAAAGTTCATAATCATGAATTAGCAAAATCTACTATAATTATAAACATCATGACTGCGACCTCAAGTGAAGACTGTGAATTTTTTCAAACAAGCATTAAAAGCAGGATATTGTCACCAATTTTTGAGATATAAAGATACTTTTGTCAATAATGGTTCTTTGGTAAGAGTAACCTATATATACTCCACTAAATGAACATAAATGCAAGAGTGTAACATTTACTAAGCCCAAACTCTTGCAAATTTATTTCTTAACTCTCTTTCTCTTATTTACTCTGTGTGTTTAAGTTGTACATAGTTTGGTGTGAGCCTTTAAACACCTTTGGCATTAGGTTTAAGAGTGAGCCATAGAAAAACTCTTATACATGGTTGAATGTAAGCCTTGAAAACACTTGTGAGATTATGTGTAAGCCTTGTAAACCATAAAATTGTAAAGTTTGGTGTGGGTTTGTAAAACACAAATTAGTGATAGTGAATTACATAATTTGTAAATAGAGGAGTAAATGTAGGGTTTGTTAACATCCAAACCATTATAAATCATTATGCTCTCTCTTCTTCTACCTTTTTTATTTAATTCATTCTAAGTGCCTTCCTACCAAAATTTAAATTTCACACTAATTAAACCCCCCCTTTTTGGTGCACAAGGGTCAACACCTATAAAGAATAATCATATAGAATAATACTTTTGTTCTTATAGCTCATCTTTATAAGTGATGTGTAACTAATCCTTAGACTTAAGAACACCTTACTATTTTATCAAGGCAATCATATACTTTGATTTATGACTCGATTGTCCTAGTCATAGATTGGTCAGAAAAGATATCATGAGTATATCATGATCTTGATTGAAATAGTAAGTGTTCGAGAGAGGAGTCATTGACCTAAGCATTTAAAGCATGTCCTATTAGTTAGATTTTAGTATTGACTATGAATTCCTTAGCCAAAGTAAAATGATATAATCAATGGTAATTGCTAAGAAAGAACTTACATAATTAAACCATTATATCAAATAGACACTATTTCATATTTTATGATTTCATTGAGATATGTTTAATGAAAGGACTAAATTTAGAAACTCTAATTTTAGAATTTTCTTTGATCCTATATATTAAAGGTTGAGGATTAAGTGCAATCTAAGCTATTTTGGCTTAGGTGCACCCTCATCTTTATTACATTTGGTGCCTTACAAAGGGGGGGGGGGGGATTGAATAGGGCAATGACAAGTATTACAAATAAAAACTAAATGCAAAAAAATGAAGAATCAAGACACAAGATTTATAGAGGTTAAACATAATTGGCCTATGCCCTTTACTCTAGTTTCTCTACAAGAGCTTTCACTATCTCGATAACTTAAGGTGCTATCAACAACCTTTACAATGGTCAGTTTCATGCACCACCAAGCCTTTATAAGTGATAAAATCTCAAGCTCTATCAAGCACTTATAACTAGTTCACAAACGCTACTTAACCTTAACTCAAAGTGGTTTGTAGGTGCTACCTTAAACCTTTCACAAGATTTTGTTTTCATGGTTTCTCAACCTAAGGTTTCCTTAAACTAAATATAACACTTTAAGTGGAATGAAAAGCTTTCTCACTTAAGCAATAAAGACACTTAAGCACTTTATATAAGGTATGCTTGATGACATTGATAATGTGAAGAGAATTTCTAAAAAGCTTATTCTTTAAACTCCATTTTGAAGATAACTCTTGCAAGCTTTGAAAGGTGAATTTCTCTTGATTATTAGATCACTCTTTGTTCACCTTTTTAATTAAGAATAGCTTTCACAATAGAATACTTCCTTAATAGAATAGTTTTATGTTTATTTATATTAAGAGCAAGTCCTTTTATACCATGAATAAATAACTAGCCACTAGAGGAAAAGTTGTCACTTCACATTACATATAGGAGTAAGTAATGCTTATTGAAACATCTTCACTGCCATTGTTGAGTCATCAACCATCATTGATTTCATGCAAATGAGTGGTAGATAAACAAAATACACTTTCAATGATCATTTGCTATAGTGAAATGCCTATTGGGACTAGCAGTTAGAGAGAATTTGACTCAAGGCTCCTCATTTGACTTTTGCATTAGTTAAATTCATTTTTTTTTAAATGATTGTTGAACAAAATTAATGGTCTTTTTTTTTTTTTTTTTTAATTCTCAATGTCCATTGGAGGAAGATCAATACCTGTAGTTGATTTCCAGAAAGTATGAACTTATTGCTCTATTTTACAAGGTCTCAAAAAATACTTCAACAGCTATTGGAGGATTTATAATGCCTACTGGCAACACCATTAATGCCGATTGAGATATAAGGGTCCCTTGTTAGGGTCTAAAGCTTATAGCTTAAACTTGAGGATTTTTCCAATGCCTATTGGTGATATTTCAATGCATGTTGAATGTGTTCAATGCCTATTGAAATAATGAATATGCCTCGTTGGGGTGCCCAGAGGCTTTGGTATGATCTAAAGAGCTTTCTTAATGACAATTATGTAGGACCAACATTCATTTCATGTCCTAGAAAGTTTTTCTCAATCTAAGGCATTGTGTCCAACACTTATTGCAAAAGTTCAATGCCAGTTGTAAGGGCAAGATCAATGACTGTAGCAAAAATACAATGCCCATTACAAAGTTCAATATACAAGCTTGTGACTGATCAGTTGTCCAACACCAGTTAGGAATATGGGCAATGTCTATTGAGAGGTCTAGAAAGCTATGATTAAGTTTGAGTGTTTCTCTAACACCTGATGTAATATCTCGATAATTAGTTTATTGAGCTAAGTTTGCCTTGAACTTCTCTCTCTAATACTTTGAGTTCTCAAACATAATTTCTTTTCCAATCATCATATTTCAAGGAGTTGATGCACCTGTAAGTCCTGACATAAATACCTTGGACAAAGATTAGCTCTTTGCCTTATTTGTAATCATCAAAACAAAACTTATAACCTTGAGGTTTAACATTCTCCCCATTTTTTATGATGACAAACAATCTTTCAAAATCAATACGGATAAATATTTTAACATTGATTCGTTAATAATGTTTTTCAAAAATCAACATTCTCCCCCTTAATGAATTCGGGTTATACATTTCCCCCCTTAAGATATTCTCACATCATTTCTCATTTCTTATTTCTTCATCTTTGTCATTATAAAAAAGAAGCAAATAATAAGTAAAAGATGAAATAAAAGAGCATAAATGAACAATATATTCATTAGAATAGAATATAGACAATAGTAAACTTTATATTGCAAATTAGATGTTGTCCAATCATCTGTTATTTTTGAAAAAAAAAAATCTTAATGCAATAAAAGATTATGCTCATGAGTCATGAGGAGAAGTGGTTTTGGAAGATGAGGAATGGGTTTGAACTTAAGATTTTAAGGAATCTAGTATTAATTCTTTGAGGGCATTTGTTGCAATAGGCTCTTTGGACTTTATGGGAAGCTTATGTTCCTTAGGCTCTGCTGGTAGTGCTAGTTCATTAGATTCTTGAAGAGGATCTTATTGCTTGTAAGGATTTTTTTGGTGTCTCTAGCTGTTCGTAGATACTTGGCCTGCCAGGTTGTAAATTGAAGCTTTCCACTATCCAATCTAAGGTTTGGTTAATATCCTTCATCTCACACTGAAGTTGATGTACTTTTTGATAGAGAGTAGAGGTAAAGGATTTAACCCTTTCAACAACATTAGTAAGAGCATCCAACTGCATAAGCACTTTCTGCTCAAATGGAGAGAGAGATGGAGTAGATGTAGCAAGTGCACTGGTTCTAATTCCTCTTACTACTATAATCCCTATCCTGACAACTTCTTCAATAACCTCTTCTTCTTGAGGAATCTCTCCTTCCTCAAACACCTTCTTAACTAGCCCACGATCAATTTAGTGTAGTATACTTATCCTCAATAGCTTTTTCTCTCTAATAGGCTCATTGTTAGACAACTTATATAGCATTAGGTTAGTGTCTTTAAGCTCTGCCTCAGTTTTAGGAATGGTCTTCACAAACTTTGTAATCTTAATGATGCAATGAGCCATCACAAAAGCATTAGGCTTGTCAATTTTCCCATCAATTCTCTATAACAACAGTCAATGTTTTATCACCTTTTGCTTATTCCTCATGCACCATAGGTAGAAGAAATTCATCAAGGTGCAGTTGTCATTTGATTAACCCCCTTCCAATAATGTTCAAGGTAATAAATCTTGGGTAATTCTCAGTGTTTGGCTCTTAATCGAAGCCATACTATTATTGTTGTAGTAGTTATGGTCTTGTCAATAATGGATTTTCAAAGCTGGTTAACATATACTTTGAAGGTTAGAGGAGACTCTATGAGACTTGAGTTGAAAGCATTAAGGCATATAGCCAAATCATTTAGTATGATCTTGTACTTTTTCCTAAAAAGCCTAAATTTGATTGTGCTTGCTTCAACATAAACTTCACAATCATTCATCAAAACTTTTAAGGAAGTGAGGAATTCCATGATTAGCTCTAGGTATGAAGGTTCCTTAATATGGTAGAATAGTTCCCATCTAATGCCTATTAATAACTCTTTAACCTGCTTTGCTAAGCCAAACCTTCAAAGATCATTCCATTCCAGAAATATTCCACCACCAAGCTGTTTCTTCAATTATTTTTAGGCCATGAGTTTTTCTTTTTCATATTTAATGTGAAATTGTAAGGTTAGATGATCAGTTGTAAGTTTAGAGCTAGGTTTAGGGGCATGCTCTATTTTAGTTTTCTTTCCTTTCCCTTTGAAGTCATGAGTTACCTTGGGTTCTTCTTCTGCTGTGAATCTATGTTTGGTGCCTCTACTATTCTTTTCTTTTGCTAAGCTGATATTGATGCTAGATTTTCCTCAAATTTAGAGCTAAAGCTGATGTAAGAGGATTAGGGGTTCTTCCTAATAGGTTACTTCTATCTTTTGGTGGAATCAAATTTGGGTACCATAAGTGATTCATGCAAGGAAAATATAAGAAATTATACAGTACAAATTGAGAGAGATGAGGGGAAAGCAGAGTAATAATAGAATGTAAAACAAATCTAGAGTGTAAAAGGTTTCTATAGAAGTTCAACAGGTTCCCCCTTTTAAAAATATGACCATTGAGAGTGTTCAACGCCTATTGTACATTGCTGTTAGCTTAATCTAGCAATTGCTCTTCAGCAATGATGGTGGCTAGTTTCAATGACCCTTGAAACGATGCCAATGGTTGTTGAGGATATGCAATGATCATTGAGACTGACTGAAGTAAATTAAAAAACTTACACGCAATATAATGGCTGTTATGAGATTCACAATGGTCATTAGCCATGCTTTTCAATCCAAACTTAGTTTAAAACAATCCATACTTAGTTAAAAATAAAATTTTCAAAGTCATATCCTTTTTGAAAGCTTAGCTAATGAATGTTATTAATCAAATTCAATGAAAATATCGTAAATTCAACTAGTGTTTGGACAATTTAATCAATAACAAACATAATTTAAATCTTTAGTTACTGAGTCTAAAGACTTCAATAATGATCAAATATCATCAAATACAACAAAGATGATGAATGATTGAGAAAGAGATTGAACTTGTTTGGAGCTAAATAAGGTATTTCCATCAAGATTGAACTTGTTTAGAGCTAAAACAAGGTATTTTCATCAATCATACCAATTTCTATTTTATTGAATTGCATCATATAATCACATAGAGGTTTAGTGAAAAAATCTGCCAATTAATGGTTAGTATCAACAAATTCGAACACAATATTGCCATTACTAGCATGATCCCTAAGAAAGTGATGTCTAATATCTATATGCTTAATTTTAAAATGCTAAATGGGATTTCTAGACAAGTTTATAGTACTAGTGTTATCACACTTAATAACAACTTATTTTACAACAACATTGTAATTAATAAATTGTTGTTTCATCCATAGGATCTAGGCACAACATAGCCAGCTGCTATATGCTCAGTTTCAACAGTTAATAAAGCAACTAAATTTTGTTTTTTGCTACTTCATGCACTAACCACTGACTAAGAAATTGATAGGTGCTTAAAGTGCTCTTTTTATCTAAGGTACAACCATCAAAATCAACATCAGATAACCCAAATGATGAACTCTTAGGATACCAAAGTCCTAAGTTAGGGGTACCAACAAGATACTTAAGTATGTGTTTCATATCATGTAAGTGAGACTCTTTAGGATTAGATTGATATCTAGCACATAAGCAAACACTGAACATAATATTAAGTCCTAGAGGCTATGAGATAACATATAGTAAACACTAAACATAATATCTAGCACATAAATAAACACTGAACATAATATTAGGTCTAGAGGCTACAAGATAGAGTAGACTACTAGTCATACCTTTGTATAGCTTTTGGTCCACATTTTTGTCTTATTCATCCATTCTTAGCTTGATGTTGGTGCTTATATGAGTTTTACAAGGTTTGTTGTTATCCATCCCAAATCTTTTGATTAGTTCATTTGTATATTGGGCTTGGTTGATGAAGATTCCTTCTTTTTCTTGTTTGATTTGTAATCTAAGGAAGAATTTAAGTTCTCGCATCATGCTTACTTCAAACTCACTCTTCATTACTTTCAAAAAATCTTTATATGAGCAATCATTAATAACACCATATATGATATCATCTACATATATCTGTACCAATAATATGTCTCTTTTATTTTTCTTAGAAAAAAGAAGTGTGTCTACCAAACTTTTAGAGAAACCTTCTTCTACAAAAAATTTGCTTAATCTCCCATACCATGCTATTGGAGCTTGCTTCAGGCCATAAAAGGCTTTGGTTAAGTTAAACACATGATTAGGAATGCAATGGCTTTCAAAACCAAAAGGTTGTTTAACATACGCTTCCTCATCAATATACCCACTGAGAAAAGTAATTTTGACATCCATTTGATATAACGTGAAGTTCATGTTAGATGCAAATGCAAGTAGAATTTTAATGGCTTCAAGTCTGGCTATAGGAGTAAAATCAATCCCTCTTTATTGGTTATAGCCTTTGGCTAATAATTGAGCCTTATTTCTAACAATGTCTCCATATTCATCAAGTTTATTTCTATATACCCGTTTGGTTCCAATAATATGAACTAAGGTCCACACTTTGTTTCTCTTGAACTGATTAAGTTTTTACATAACAAAAACCTGATGTTCATCTCTAATGGCCTCATCTATTGTCTTAGACTCAATAAGGGATACAATAGCAAGATTAGTACATGCATTTCAAAAAGATGATCTAGTTATTAGCTAACTTGATGGATCACCATTGATAAAATCTCTTGGATGATCTTTCTTGAAAATCCAGTCCCTTTCTAGTTGAGTTTCCTCTTTAAAAGGAGTGGGAAGAGATGGATCTTCATTTATTTCATTCCTTATTTGTTGTAGCTTGCCCATATTATTTCATTCTTCTTTAATGTTTTGCTCACTCATGGGACCTGCAAGATAATCAATACATTCTTCTATTCTTAAGGAAGTGAGGTCAAATTCATCAAATACAACATGCATAGACTTCTCTGTAACAAGTATTTTATTATTGAAGATTATATACCCTTTGCAGGTGGCAGAGTATCCAAGGAAAATTCCTTTATCGAATTTGAAGTCAAAAGTTACTAACGTTATCTTTAGTGTTTAGAATAAAAAATTTGCAACTAAAAACTTTGAAATATACAATCTTAGGCTTTATATTGTTCCACAAATCATAGGGAGTTTTCTTTAATAGGGGGTCTTATTATGACTCTATTTAAGACAAAGCGAGAAGTATTTACATCTTTAGCCCAAAAGTACTTAGGAAGATTATACTCATTCGACATGGTTCTTGCCATTTCTTAAAGAGTCCTATTTTTTCTTTCCACTGCACCATTTTGTTGAGGAGTTATAGTAATTGAGAAGTGTGAGATACCATACTAATTAAAAAAGCTATGAAACTCAACATTCTCAAACTTCACCTCCATGGTCACTTCTAATGGAAGATATTTTCTTATTCTTTTGGTTTTGAATTCTTTTGGCAAAGGATCTAAATGTATTAAAATAAGAATCCTTATATGGGAGGAACAATACCTAAGTATATCTAGAGTAATCATCTATTATGACAAATGCATAATGCATGCCACCTAAGTTGGCTACCCTAGTAGGTCTAGATAAATCCATGTGAAGTAATTATAATGGCCTAGAAGAACTTACCTTGTGCATGGCTTTGGATGAGGATTTAATTTGTTTACCTCTTTGACATGCTTCACACACTCCTTCCTTTATGAACTTGATTTTAGGTAGACCTTCAACCAAGTTTTTTCTCTTTAGCTTACTGAGGAGTTCCATGCTTGCATGATCTAGCCTTTTATGCCAAGTTTTACCTTTATCCACTATAAAGACTAAATACTTTGTATTGTGGCTAGCAAGAGCATTTAAATTAATCATTTAGATATTATAAACTCTTATACCAATAAATAGAAGTTTGCTGTCACTCATTCTCGATACATAACATGTTTGTGGCTCAAACATGACTTTAACACCTTTGTCACACAACCGACTTACATTTAGCAAATTGAATGTAACATCCATATCCTCGTTTATTAGCACTCTCACATTAACACATTTATTGCATAAATGATTTGCAATCCTACATGAACATATGCATTGGATAAATGATCATTTAGATATGTGAATTTGATAGGCATGATGATGACACTTGCACCATTACATTTGGGACATTTGAACATAGATGTGTTGTTTGTATAGTTGCATAGCAAATTATTATATGTTGTGTGCATGCTGTAACATCATAGATAATGGTGTTTTAAAGTCTATTTAAAAGTATAAGGAGCATATAGGGATTAGGAGATGGATGGTAGTGATAAAGGAGTAAAAATGAGGGACTAAAAGAGGAATATTGAACTTATAACAAATGATAGTGAGACACCATGATTTTATCTTATTATAGTAGGTTTACAAATTGAATTTTTCATCCTTTAGGAGCATATTAAAGAGGAAAAATGTGAGGGTCAGCAGAAGAAAGAAAGAGAAGAAGAAAAAGAATAATAATAAGAAAACTAAGCTAGTAGGAAGGAAACCTTAAGCTTTTCTAGGTTTGGAAAAAGAGGTAAGTTAATTTATCTTCTTCCCATATGAAATTTGTCCCTCATAACATGTTAAATATAACATTATGGAGTAATTTGAGGTAGAGCTCATGTTTGGAGTTTGAAGCTTAAGAAACTAGAGTTGGTTATGTTGGTTTTGTTATTAGAGCAGACTGTTTTACCCATGATTTCATAACCCTAGAAGAAGAATTAGGGAAAGTGCAAACCATCAAAGTTGTAGCTTTATGTACCATCTAAATTCATGTAAAACAGTTTTGCTCAATTTGGTGTGTGTGAAGAACTATGACTCCTTCATTATTGCTAGTTCATAATCAATTGAAATCTCCCTAGCCTGGATGTTTTCATTTATTTTAATGACCTTATGTATTGATTTAGACAAAATGAAAACTATGAAATTTGTAGGGTTATATCCTCTCTAAAATCTTATAGAATAGTTTTGCTTATTTTGTTGTGTGGAAAGAGATATGGCTCATTGATTGTGACTAACCCTAAATCCAATGAAACCTCATTAGTCTTTTAATTCTGTTTCCCATGAATTTGATGGCCATAAAATGGGAATTTAGTGATTTTTCAAACTTTAAAGTTATATATTTATGTATATTCTACATCTGTGTAAAATAATTTTTGTAAATACTTCATGATTGATGGGATATTGCTCCTTTATTGCGATTGATACTCAATGTGTTGAAACCTACTCGTCCTGAGACTTGTCATTTGTTTTGCTAACTTTATACATAGAATTAGGTAATGTGTAAAACATGAAAAATGTTCCTTTATGCTTTTTACAGATTCTTGAAAATCAATTTTGAAATTGGATTTATACAATTGGAGATATGGCTAATATTATAACACCTGATCAAACTAAGATCACATTAAAATAGGGAAGAATTCAAAAATTCATCATATTTTTTGTAGACCTTATATTGACCTAGTCTTTGAATACATGGTATCATTATGTGTCTAGTTTACGCACAAAAATGAATCAAGTCATTCGGATAAATATTGCGAGAGTTATTACAGTTATAGTATAGCAAGGTGAGGTTGCCATACAAGAAAAATAAGATTAAGTAGTTGACCTACATACATGGAACATGGGCATAGTTGCCTATCAAGTATGTAAACTCATTTTGACGTATTTAGAATCATGTATATATCAAATTATGGGATCTTAATACATTCAGGAAGCCCTATGAATGTATCAAATTTTAGGATCTCAACACACAGTGGAAGCCTAAGAGAGAGGTTCAAACCTACCATAAAGATTGGTTGTATCAAAGGTGAGTAAAAGTCATAATTGGATTCTGATATGTATGTGTGATGATTTTATGATATGTTTGTGTTCTATTACATGTATTTGTGATTGAATTGTGGCACTTTACATGTGAATACAAGTTAAGTGAGACTTCTATGATCTTAATAATTACTTGGTGTACCATTATGCATGAATGATTAATTAACTTTTATGCATATAAATTTTTGGATATGAATGCCATGATCAATAATTGAAAATGGTTGTTACCATTTTTGGTATTAGAGCAAGGATAGGTTCTATAGGGACTTACATATGAACATGACATAACTTTTACACTATTATGCATTACCAGAAGACATAGTCTTATAGGTCTGTAGGGCATTAGTAGAGGGTAGTCATGGTAGTACCCATGACTCACCATGGATAGGGGAGTCAATCAATTTGTAATAACCATTTTTATTTACAAATCATGTCATTCATGTCCAAAAATACATATGCGTAAAGGTTGATAATTCATACATACACAATCTAACATGTATTTAATGTACATATATGTTACTAATATTCAAGGCTAGTGACCATAGCTGATTCCTATCTAGAAATATGTAAATAACACAAGGAGAGAGAAAGTTGGAATCCAGCCAACGACTAGTGGTATATGTGTCTATATGTAAAACTTTATGCTCCAAAGTATCCAAACCTTATGATTCAACATCTGAAAAACATAATTGTGATTTGGTGAGTTGTGACTGAATGAATAAAAATAATAATTAGATTCTTATGGCACAACCAATAATCAAATATTATTAAGATACATTATAAGTATAAGAATTGACTTTGCAAGTGCAAATGCAGTAGATTGATTTTCATCGTGACCTTACAAAGTAAATATTGCTCTAGGGAATTCATGTGATTCAAATGACATTTTATTTTGCTCACTGGCATATAAAAAGTGAATCATTTGATTAATAACTTATGCCAATAGGACATATTAGTCCTCTTTTCAAGTGATTTGCAAGTGTTTGACAAGTCGGTCACAACATCCTTATAGTTCCATATGTAAATGTTCATTCACAATGGTGTACCAAGTAATCATTAAGAGCATATAATTCTCATTTGACTTGTATTCACATGTAAAATGTCACAATTCAATCACATATAGATGTAATAGAACATAACCATTTCATAAAATCATCACACCTACACATTAGAATCCAATTATGGCATTCACTCACCTTTTGATGCGACCAACCTTTATGGTAGGTTTGGTCCTCCATCTTGTGCTTTCTCAATGTGTTGGAATTCTAATGTTTGATACATACATGGCTATAAGTATGTCAAAATGATTTTGAATGCTTGGTATGCAATTATGGCATGATCCATGCAAGTGGGCCTAGTGTTTATGCATATTTTCCTTATGTGGTAGCCTAACCTTGGTACACTCTCATTGTAATAACTCTAGGTACACTTATCCAAATGGCTTGGTTCATTTTTTTCAAATAAACTAGACACATAATGACACAACATAGTCAAATTTCAAGTTAATATAATGTATATGGAAGTTGTGGTGACTTCTGAATTTTGCCCTATTTCAATGTCATCTTAGTATGAGTAGCTCTTACAATCTTAGGTATATATCCAATTGTAAAAATCCAATTGAAAAACTGATTTATTAGCAGTTACAAAACACATAAATTAAAATTTTTCATGTTGTACTCATAGTATAATTTAGTCTATGAAGTCACCACAAGAAATGACCAATCTTAGGGTGAGTAGGTTTTCAATATGTTGACAATCAATCATGAAGAAAGAGCAATATCTCATCAACCATCATAAATTTGGCAAAAATATTTTATAGGAATATATATCTAACATAAACATACAATTTAAAGTTTTGCACATCATCAAAATTCGATTATATGGCCATAAAATTCTTGAAAAACTGAATTAAAAGTCTAATGAGATTTCATAGGGTTTAGGCCTAGTCACAATTAATAAGCCATATCTGTTTATGAACAACAAATTAAGCAAAAATGTTTTACAAGCATTTATAAGGGATATAACCCTATAAATTTAATGTTTTGTACTTTGCCAAAATTAGTACATAAGGTCATCAGATTATATAAAAACAACTAGACAGAGGAGATTTTTATTAGTTGTGAACCAGCCCTGATGAAGGAGACATATCTCCTCACATTAGGCAAAACTATTTTATATGATTTTAGATGGGGCATAAAGATCCAAATTTTATATTTTATGCTTTCCCTAATTTTTGCACATTCATTGGCATTATCACATGAACATATTCATTGCATAAATGATATGAAATCCCACATGAACATATGCATTGGATAAATGAACATTTAGACATGTGAATTGTAGAAGCACGACTATCACACTTACACCGTTGCATTTAGGACACTTGAACATATATGTCATGCTTGTATAGTTGCATGGCAAATTGTTTTATGTTGTGTGCATGTTATAACATCATAAATAATTGTGTTATATAGCTTATTTTAAAGTATAAGGAGCATCAAGGAATTAGGAGATGGATGGAGGTGCTTAAGGAGTGAAGTAGAGGGACTAAAAGAAGAAAGTGAACTTCCAACTAATAGGAATGAAACACCATGATTTTATCTTGTTGCAATAAGCTTACAAGTGGAAATTTTAACCCTTTAAGATCAAAATTAAGGGGTTAGACATACGGTACAACAAAAGAAAGAGAGAGCCAAGGAAGAAAGAAAGAAAGGAAGAAGAAGGAGAGGAAGAAGTGTGAGTTGCCTAGGAAAGAATCCTATGGTTTTCTAATTATGGGACAATAGGAAAGTTAATTTATATTTTTCTCAAATGAAGTTAATCCTTCATGACATGTTAATCATGCATAGTTAGTGTTCTCAAATGAAATTAATCCTTCATGACATGTTAATCATACATGGTTAGCGAGAATTATGGAGTAATTGAGGTAGAGCTCTTGGATGGAGGTTGAAATTCAAGAGAACAAGAGCTTATTATATTGGATTTTACTATTAGAATAGGATTTTGTACCCACGATTTCATAATCCTAGAAGAAGAATTAGAGAAAGTGGAAAATATGAAATTTTTAGCTTTATATCCCATATAAATTCATGTGAAATAGTTTTGCTTGATTTTGTATGTATGAGGAGTTATGGATGGTTCAAAACCAACCGAAATGACCTCAGTCTTTTTGTTTTCTTATATTTTGATGGCCTTATGTTCTGATTTTGATAAAATTCAAAACATGAAATTTTTAGTTTTATATCCCCTTTAAATACCTGAAAATCAGTTTTGATTGATTTATTGTGTGGAAAGAGATATGACTCATTGATTGGGACTGACCCTGTACCCAGATGAAACTTCACTTGTCTTTTAATTATGTTTTCCAAGAATTTGATAGCCATAGATTAAGAATTTGGTGATGCGTTAAACTTGAAAGTTTTATATTTATATATTATATGCATGAATGTAAAATATTGTTACCAAATTTAGTATGGTTGTTGAGATATTGCCCCTTTCATTATGACTGATTATCACCATGTTGAAAATCTACTCACCCTGAGATTGGTCATTTGTTTTGGTGATTTTATAGACTCAATTAGGCAATGAGTAAAACATGAACAATGTTTCTTTATGTGTTGTGTAACTTATGGTAAATTAGTTTTACAATTTTATTTGTACAATTTGAGATATACCCAATAATGTAAGACCTGCTAAGATGACATTGAAACAGAGCAAAATTCAAAAATTCACTTCAGTTTTTGTGTGCCTTATATTGCCTTGAAATTTGAATATGTTGTATAATTATGTGTCTAGTTTATTAAAAAAAAAAGAATCAAGTCATTTGGATAAGTATTCCTAGAATCATTTCTGTGAGAGTATAGCAAGCTCAGGCTACCATATAAGGAAAGACATGCATAAACACTAGGTCCACTTGCATGGATCATGCCATAGTTGCATCCCAAGCATTTATAATCATTTTTGGCATACTTATAACCATGTATGTTTCAAATTTTAGGATCTAAACACTTTGAGGAAGCCTTAGAGAGAGAACCAAACCTACCGTAAAGGTTGGTTACATCAAAAGGTGAGTAAAAACGATAATTAGATTCTAATGTGTATATGTGTGATAATTTTATGATGTGATTATGTTCTATTACATGTATATGTGATTGAATTATTACATTTTACATGTGAATACAAGTCAAATGAAAAGTATATGCTCTTAATGAATACTTGGTACACCATTGTTATGAACACTTGCATATGAAACTAAAAGGATGTTGTGATCAGCTTGTCAAACACTTGCAAATCACGTGGAAGATGGACTAATATGTAACATCCCTATCCCTATTCATTGGCATTATCACATGAATATATTCATTGCACAAATGATATGAAATCTCACATGAACATATGCACATGATAAATAATCATTTAGACATGTGAATTGTAAAAACACGACAATGACA
>CATIWR010059848.1:0-42519 GCA_949677035.1 Omphalea diandra
TTTTCCTAATCATGTTTTTAAACTAAACAAAGCCTTATATGGTTTAAAACAAGCTCCAAGAGCTTGGTATGAAAGGCTTAGTTTGTTTCTTTTACAAAATGATTTTGAGAAAGGAAAGGTTGATACTACACTATTTGTGAAAAAAACACAAGCATGACACATTAATTGTCCAAATCTATGTTGATGATATTATCTTTGGTACTACTAATGAATCTCTTTGTGAGGAATTTGCTAAGTGTATGACTAGGGAATTTGAAATGAGCATGATGGGAGAGCTTAAATTCTTTCTTGGTCTACAAATCAAGCAACTCAAATAAGGGATCTTCATCAACCATGCCAAATATACAAAGGAAATTATAAAGAAATTCGGCATGGAAGGATGCAAGGTGGCAAAAACTCTAATGAATAGTACCATCAAGATAGATAAGGATGAATCGGGTACGATAGTAAATGAAAAGAGATATCGAGGTATGATCGGATCGCTACTTTATCTTACTGCTTCTAGGCCAGATATAATGTTTAGTGTTTGTATGTGTGCTAGGTTTCAATCTTCACCTAAGGAATCTCATTTGAATGCTATAAAGAGAATTTTCAAATATTTGCTTCCCACTATTCACTTAGGACTTTGGTTTCCTAGGAACTCTTCCTTTAGCCTAGTAGAGTATTCGGATGCGGATTACGCAAGTAGTCTTTTAGATAGAAAAAACACTTTCGAGACTTGCCAATTCATAGGAGAATGTCTAGTCTTTTGGTTTAGTAAAAAGCAAGTATCGGTTGCCTTGTCCACTACAGAAGCTGAGTATGTGGTGGCGGGTTATTGTTGCACCCAAATTCTTTGGATGAAACAACAATTAAAGGACTTTGGTAAAGTAATTGATCACATTCATATCAAATGTGACAATACTAGTACTATTAATCTTTCAAAGAATCCCATCAAACATTCTAGAAGTAAGCATAAAGATATTAGGCATCACTTTCTTAGAGATCATATGCAAAAAGGTGATGTTGTGTTAGAATTCATTGACACTAATTATCAACTTGCAGATATTTTCACTAAACCTCTAAATGAAGAGAGGATGCACTTCATTAAGAGGGAATTGGGAATGCTTGATGGAAGCTCCCTCAAGTGAAAATTCTTGTTTAATCTTATGTGATATGTGTGTGATATGTTTGATTGATGATTGATATGGAAGGTTTTATTATTTATTTTAGGGGATCACATGTTTTTTCAAAATTTTCATTCTTATCCTTGATGACTCGCAATTCGTGGTCGCTATTCATTCTTCACGATCGCGAATTACAAGTCAACTTTACTGGCTATCAACTATCAATTTGTGGTCGCAAAAATCACTCTCCACCGCAGATTTTGTCAGATTTTCAAAATTCTGACTGTTGCAGTGTGCATTCCCGAGGAAAATTTATCCATTACTCACATTTTTCGAAATTCACAGTCACAACTGAGGTAATCATGGACGCGAATTATAGTAACTGACTTACATTTATGAGATTTGATTGCCAACCGTTGCCAACCTTTCATTTAATCAATTTTTAGCCATTTGTTACCATTTTCACACCCTTTGAAGCCTATAAATACCCCCCTTTAAATAGTGTTTTCATCACAACTTCAATTTACAAACCTCTAAATCTCCTAATCTCTCAAATCTTCCCTCTTTTTCTTAAGCATTCTTCATGGCACCAAAGAAACCATCTAGAGTAGACAAGGGCAAGGGAATAGCACAACCCTCTGCTCCTCCTTCTCTCCTCAACATGAAGGGAGTCACTCGCAAAGAAAAGGAGAGGTACAAAGCCAATCTCTCCAAAAGCATCCTCCCTAATAAGATTCCATCTTCATTTCTACTAGAGTCCCTCGGACTTGCAAATGAAATCCGAGCATTCCTATCCAAGCTTCGCTGGTCTTTCATGCGAAACCCGGATACGAGGAGATAGTTTAAGAGTTTATGTGCATGATTCAATTAAGCCGTAAAATGGAGTCTCCAGCGGGGCAGTACGGTGTGACGTTTCAGGCCTTCGGTGATCCCTACTTCATCACTTTTGAGCAGTTGTCCAGCCTTTTTACTCTTCAAATCGGTGAGCACATTCCTTTTTTCATTGATGTTCGCGATGTGATTTATTCAGAATTTTAGGCTGAGATCTCTATAGAGGCTAAGCATGACCCAAGGTCTTCCTTAGCAAAGCATATCAAGACCTTACCCTTTTGGATTCTACACTGAATAATCATGTTCTCCATCAACGCAAGGGACGATGGGAACGAAAAAGTCTCACAGAAGGATCTTGTGATCCTCTTCTACCTAATAAAGAACAAGCCTATCCAAACCGGTAGGTATCTAATGGATCAATTGATTCACATGAGCACCAAGCTGAAGAGTCAATTCTTGCTTCCATCATATGTCACCGCTATCTACCGCTTTGTGGGCGCTCTAGATGAGGAGAATGAAAAGCTTCTCACCAAAAAATATTTGTTGTCACAGAACTATTTGGATCTCACCTACCTTGTCAACGCCAAGGCGATACATCCTGACTCCTACGCCTATCTGCTTGGTGCTTATGGTGCATAGCGAATGGAGAGCTCTCACGTATCTAAGAGGAAGTGCCTCCACCTTGAAAAGGTTCCTTCTTCGGCTCCTCCTCCACCAAAGCCAAAGGCAAAAGTATCCCTCTCCCCCATCAATAACAAGCTTGATAAGCTTATGCGAATGATGCAGAGACGATCTCTATTCCTCTCCCACCTCCACAGCGACGTGGTGGATCTTTAAGAAAAACTTGGAATTACTCCTTGCCACCTCCTCGACTTTATGAAATTTAATGATACACAAGATGGAGATGAAGGTGTGAAAGACAGAGATGAGGCTAAAGGTGGCATCCAAGAGCCTAAGGATGACTCGTCTGGATACGACAATGATTCTCCAGTTTTTTAGATTTTAGGTTTCTCTTAGTACTTTATTTTTTCTTTGTTTACTTTTTATAATCAAACTTGTGATCCCACATTTAGTATATCTATAAAAGTTTGTTCTTTTTTGCATATCTTTGTGCTAAGCAATTAATTTTATCTTTATGATTAATGTTTGTTCCTTATATACTTTTGCTCGTGCTCATACTTATGCTCCTTAATCATTTCTACCTTAAATTTCCCTTTAATTATCTTTCGTCTTATCTAACCTTTTTGATCTTGATAAAAGGGGAGAAATAAGATAAGATAAGATACGAGTGAAAAATTATCCAAATGAGAGATAACTATTTAAGGGGGACTGAGTGCATAAGTTGAGGGGGAGCAACTTAACACAACTTAACTTTACATTTAGAAATCTTTGCCAAGCTATGATTCAATTTTACTTTTTTTCACTTATTTTTCACTTTGGATTAATTTAGGTTGTCAAAATTAAAAAGGGGGAGATTGTTGGACTGCGATGGTTAATCCATAGTTTAGAACCTCTTTTGATCTTGACAAAAAAGATTGATCATCACTAATATTTCAAATAAGTGTTGATTTTGCAGAAATAAAATAAGTGTTGATTTTGCAGAAATAGATAAATCTCTCAAGAAAAAATGAAAGGAGTTGATAAACTCCAAAGTGACATGTAAATCGCGACCGTAATGTAGGATTCATGACCGCGACTCATGTTAAGACATGTTGAAATTCAAATAAGTGAAATCGCAGAGCCATTTTTGGCCGCTACCTATGGAATAGAAGAAGCCCGAAATGTGACAGACGAATTTGCGGTGTATGTCACGCCCTAGTAACGACTACGAATTTCAAAGTGACTCAAGAGGGAAACAAGTCCATAACCACAACTTGATAAGTGTCCTAGAAGACCGTTGGAAATCAAATTTTGTGGTGGCATCTTGTTGGTAGCGACCGCGAATCCTGAGGAAGAAAAATGACCATTTTGACAGACGAATTCACATCTTTTATCGCGTCCTGTATAAGAAAACTTGCGATCGCGACTTCTGAAAGTAGGTGAAAGACAACGACTATATTTTTTTGGTGGACTAATCAGAACCTGCCACGTGGACTAGCCGTTAGACACAAACGAGATTTTCCTTAAGAAATTTGGATTTCGTGACTGCAAAATGGTAGTAGGACCGCGATTTCATCCTAACAAGCATTTAATGTAGAATCTGCCTAACATGTTTCAAAGATTTGATGAGCTATGATATGCAACGTCTCTTTGGTGAAGTTTGGGTATAAATACACCACCAAACAACCATGAATAAGGTTGCTAAGGAATTTATTACAAATGATTAAAGCTCTCAATCTTTGCTACTCATTTCCTTCATTTTTTTTTATGAAATTGTAATTATTAAATGTGAGCATTAAACACCTAGTTGTAAGGTTATAGTGTTAGCCTGCTAAAACACTCTAAGAAAGGTTTAAGTGTGAGCCTAGTAAAACACTTGAGTGAGGTTGTGTGTTAGCCTAAAAATACATTGTTGTAAGGTTGTGTGTGAGCCATCAAAACACAAATTGTACAAGTTGGGTGTGAGCTTGAAAACACCTTGAGATAGTGAAATACCCAATTGGTTAATTGGGGAGTGGACGTAGGGTCAATTATACCTGAACCACTATAAATCGATTGTCTCCATTCTACTCTTTCTTCTTCCCTTTTCTTTGTTTTTTTGAAATTTTATACACCAATTCAACCCTCCTTCTTGGTGCCTAGGGACAACACTTTCAATAATTGTTAAGACATCTTCCACACTAGTTATATCTTAATTCAATTTGCATAATCTTTGTAGCCTTATCTATAAGGTTTTATAATGGCCATTAGGTGAAATTCCATACCTATTATTCTCTCAACACTTATTGAAGTACTCTAACACTCATTGAAGTTCTAAGTACTATGTTAACTTCAAATGTCATTGAATTTGTCCACATACATTTATAATGCTTATTGAATATTATTCATGGTCGTTGAGTTATGTTAGAATTTATATAGAAGAGATAACTATTTTTGTGAAGCTTTTGTAATAATCATTTTTTGCTTCCCAATGGTCATTTTAGACTTTGAAGATCATTAAATTGATTAATCAAGATTGTATTAACCCTAAGGTTGCTTTAGTTTGTTAAGATATTTTTTTTTTCTCAAACTTTAGAGTAATGAATAATTGATAATTATTTTGAATGATCTCAAAATCAAGAGAAGTTTTAATATCATGAATGAGTGTTTATACTTGTACTTTTTACCAATGTTTGCACATGGGTATTATTGACTCTAAAGAAGGAAGGAAAAGACATACCTCAAAAATAATTCTTTGAAAGACATGCTATCGCCATAAAGGGAAGGATGCTTGATCGCTAGGGAGGATATGCCTTGCAAAAAGTATGGGAACATTTTGTTGAACCCTAATATACATTTAAAGACAAAGATAAAGCATCTTAATATAGTAAACCTTAAACATACTGAAGGCATTTAGTGCAAAGGTAGAAATGAGGATAGAAATATGAGATTGAAGGCTCTAATGACCATAGGCAGTACACTAATGGGCATGGAAGAAAAATAATGAGCATTAATAGAGAATAACAAGCATGGAAAATGTCTTAGAAAAATACCTTAACTCATCTATTTAATTTGAAGGTTGGTCAATAATCATAGAAAAAGATGCAATAACTATGAAAATGTTTAACGGGCATGTGAGGAGTCCAACAACCATTATAAAAACCTTCAAGAAGTGCCTTAAATAGTCTGTCTAATTTTGGACATCACAATGACCATGGCAAAACTCCAACAAGCATTGTGGATGGATTTAATGGGAGTTGTGAACAATCAATGGTCAGTGAAAAGAGATATTATAATCTCAATGATTGTGGGACAGAGTCAACAATTGCATATAATATGAGCACTAGATTTTGCATCATTAGGACACAAGTCCTATGATGAAAAATTTCTTGAATTCTTTCTAAAAAAAAGAGAAGAAAATAATGTGTAAGAAAAGGGCAAATGCTTAAAAGAAGCCTGGCATCAAACTCACCCTTTAAACACCAAAATCTTGAGAGACTTTAAAAGAGTGAAATAGTTATCTATACAACCAATTGAAGAGGGCTATATAGACCTCTAAAGGGCTATACAAACAATCCACTAAAGTGCAATAATAAGAAGCTTCTAGAAAAGTGAGCCATCAAGCCTTAAAGGATTATACGACCAACCTAAGGTCTACACAAATAACTTAGGTTTGTATAAATAACTTTCAAACCCTAATTTCTAGAATCTTCTTTGCTTTCATCTATAAAAATATGAGAACTGATGGATAAGGTGTAGTCCAAGTCATTAGGGCTAAGTTACACCTACCTCTTTCTATAAATTGCCCCCTTATTGAAGGAAGAGGGGAAGCCTAATTTTCCTAGAAAAAACTTTGCTAAAATATTTTCTCAACCTTAGCAAACACATTTGTTTAAAAAGAAACCCGTAATATCCAAGTGCTAACCTATGATATTCAAGGTAATCTAAGATTCTCACTTTCATAACATTGTTTCCTTTAAAATTTGGAGAATGATTTCCATATCAAAATGCCTTTAAGGGCAAAAGAAAATATTTAGGGCAGCCAAGGACTCTTTCCTTGATTCTTTTTTTTCTTTTTCCTTTTCTTCTTACTCTTTTTTTTTTTTTAATTTTATTTAGAGTATGCTTAAAGGTTTGTACAATCCACTAACTTGTCTATATAACCCTTTATTACTACTCATAACAATACCCCTTTTACTTATTTCTTATGATTTTTAGCATTCTTTTAAGTTTTATTTGCCTAATAACTTAAGGAATAGGGTAGGTTGCAATAACTAATGACCCTCATTCACTATTTTTCAATCATATTTTGTATATAAGCTTGATTTACCTGTTTTATTGAGATTTTTACTAAACTTTATCATTTATAAGCTTTGTCAATGGGAATATGATAAGGAGAGGTTTAATAGAGCATATGAATGTTTGATCCATCATTTTTAATTGGTATTTGTGATGTTGGTTTATGGATTTTTATCATTGTTACTGCCACTATCATAGTGGAGAATAGGTTAGCCCCTTTCCTTATCTAACTTGTCTATCTTATTCTTCTCATGGTATAAATAGTGATATATGCAAATAAGGCAGGATATGTATTCCAAGGATCCTTATTTTCTTCATTTTTCATTTTGTTCTTTGTTCAGTTTTTAGTCTTGGCATTTTGGTTGTTTACTCTCCCTGGCATTTTATCCCTATTCATTGTTAATAGTGCCTTTAGCATTGCCTTTGACATAGCCCACCCATTTAGGATTGATTGGAGGTGGAGCTTAGGGTCCAATGACCCCTCATTTTTATCTTTATAATTTGCCATATTGCCTTTAAGTCTTTACTTGCATTTTTACTCTCCTATGCTCTTCTATTGTTGCTCATATATGTTATTATCATGTGTTATGTCTCATATCATGATTTATGTGCTTAATAATGAATATGTATAGTATAAGACTATTAATTAAACTCTACTGAGGTAAATGATATAGGGGATTATATGCTAAATGGTCTAGAACCCCAAATGGCAAAAGAGAGGTAGTGTGCTTCTTTTTTAAATGTTCACTTTGAGTAGACTTAAGGGTTTTTTTGATTTTCATTTAACCTATGTTTTAAGGACTAATATGTGCTTCTTTTTATAGGTTAGAAGGGCTAATCCATGCATTTTTTTTTGTGTTTATTTAGTTAATTTCATGATAATCCCCTTTTTATGATCACCTATGTACACTCTCCTTATGGTGATTGCTTATAAATGATTGGATGATATGAATGGATTAATATCTACTAGATGAAGATTTTAGGGCTTCCTAATATGAACTAATTAATCAATGTGGTTAGAATTGTAATTATAAATAAAGATACTATGGGTCCTAAAATCTAGCTGGTTTGGGAGTGCCTAACCTTTTTCCTATGTCATACCTAATTTTCGAACCCAATCTCTGATGGGGTAAAGATGGATTGGTCTTTTTAAATTGACCTATTAGGCTCAAAATCCATCATGCTTGAAATTTTATCCTGACCAAAGTCAGGTGGCAACTCTAGTAAAGCTTTAGGGGTAGTACAAAAGTATTACCTTATATTAGCCCATGTTCGCTACTTGATTTCAATGAAGGTTTCTACTTATCCAAAAGCCTTCTAAGGATCCCTTGATGGTCCAACACATGTCATATGACCCTCATCCTATTGGCCCCTAATGGTTCATAGAAGATTAGAGGTCAAAGGTAAGATTCCACTCGTTCGAGCGTAACTATAAAATCAAGGCATTTATAGTGGCCGTTTTACTGGGGACTAATGGAATTGACTTTGAGCCATAGTCTCTGGTTCACTTTTACAATCTTATCCTTATTGGTTGAATTGTCCATTGCATTCATATTAGTTTTCACACTTCATCACATGCATTAGGTCCGCCCTTTAGAAAGTCGATGAGCTCTCTAAGCTTGAGACATAAGCTCTATTCAAGCTTTAGAGATTGTGCAGGGTTCATCACTCATAAGCCAAGTACCTTCGCATATGTTAAATGAGAGGTATATAATAATTGTCCCTCGAGCTTATGGGAGCCATCTACTACAATAAAGTTTTAAACCATTAGATGTATGTATGAGCCATAATATCTTAGAATAGGGTATCCCTCTTATTTGCATTTCTGTTCAAAGGAGGGTTAAAATTCCTGAAAGGGTTTGTCTAAGTCTTTCCTAATGTAAACGTGCAATATATTCCCCTTTCCCCATTAATGTAAGTATAATTCTCCTATGTAAATGTTTGTGTATTCCTCACCCCCTCTTAGTACATTTTGCTTCTTTATGTAAACACATCAACCATTGCTATGTAAATGCTTATGTATATGCTTTCCTCACTATATAAAAGGAATTTTCTTTAATTGTACATTTCTACTATTTATATAAAAATTTTTTTGTATAAATTTTTATCTTTTTTTTTTAATTTGGTTTTCTTTTGTAAATGGTCGTTTGAGATCTTTACCTTTCTTGGTCTGGAGAACCATATGTATTCTATATCCCATATTGATAATTGACTAAGAACACACCCAAAAAGGAGCAACTAAACCTCGTGTGTAGGAGAAATAATGTTGGAAAGACCTTTTGCAAATAACGTTCATCTCATGCATATATGTATAGTAATAATAAGAACACACCCAAGAGCTAATTTTTGCTGCCTTCATACATCACTGCCATATACTATTTTGTTGGAACCCTCGATGAGGAAAAAGAAAAATTCCTCACCAAGAAACTTCTACCATTACAAAACTTCCTAGATCTCACATATCTTATAAATGCCAAGGCTATTCATCTGGACACCTATGCGTATACCCTTGGTGTAGTAGGAGCAAAGAAGAAGGAACCCTTTCAAGCTTCAAAAAGGAAGTGGCTCCACATTGAAGAAGGCATAATTCAAGTCCCTTTTCCTCAACCAAAACCAAAGACTAAGTTGTCTCTTGCCACCACTGATCACAAATTGGATAAATTAATGAGGATGATGAAGAGGAGATTCCTATTTCTATCCCATCTTACAGTGATATGGTGGATCTTCAAGAGAAACTAGGGATTCCTCCTTGTCATTTTTCGGACTTCACTGAATTTGAAGATAGGCAAGATGGATATGGCAATGAAGACGAAGTTGAGGATAGGGATGAAGCTGAAGGAGAACACATGAGCAAGAGGAAACATCTTCTGGAGATGATGATGATTCTCCTACTCTCTAGATTAGGGATCCTTTGTATTTTTCTTGTTTTTGTTTATGTTTCAAATTTTTGTGATCCCATAGTGATATATATAAAAAAGTTATTTCTTTGCAAATCATTGTCTTATGTGATTGATTAATTTTATCTTTATATTTTGCATTCTTATTTTTTCTCCTTATACCTCTTACACCCTCTTTTTGATCTTGCCAAAGAGGGAGAGATAGTAATAACTTAAGTTTAAGGGGAAGAAAATAATAACTTGAAATTTATAGCATAAGTTGAGGGGGAGCATCATCATAACTTCATACTTAAGTTTTTTCAATGATTGAATGCCATACTTAGGAAATTTTTACCTTAAGTGTTATTCATTGAAATTTTACCTTAACTTCACTCCAACTTAATATTTTTGCATTATTTTCCCTTTGGATCAATCTAAGTTGTCACAATAAAAAAGAGGGAGATTGTTGGACTAAGATGGTTAATCCTAAGTCTTAAACCACTTTTAATCTTGACGAAGGAGATTGATCAATTCTAATGATTCAATTAAGTATTGTTTTGCAGTTTTTAGTTACTTTCTATAGTTTGAATTGGATGAAGTCTATAATCTTCAAAGAAGGCAAAATGCCCCCTAATTTGTGATCACAACTTCATAAATTACAACCACGAACTAGACTAAGGCATGTTGATCAATTGGATAGATGGATTCGTGGGCCACTTCTCTGCCGCGACCAATTCAAAGAAAGGAGAGCCAAGTCACAAACAAATTTACGGTGAGTTTTACGTCTCATTCGCAATCACGAATTTCAAAGTAACTGAAGAAGGAATCAAGTCCATAACTACAACATGACAAGTGTCTTAGGTGACCATTGGAAGACAAAAATCGCGATGACAACTTATGGGTAGCGACCGCAAATCATGAAAAAGATGATGAACACTTTCGACAGACGATTTTGCATCCTTAGTCGCGGCCTGTACAAGGAAAATCGCTACCGCTACTTTTGTGAGCAGGTGAAAGGCAACAACTATTTTCCTAATGAAGCAATGGTAAGATGACATGTGGACTAGCCATTAGACACAAATAGGGTTTTCCTCCTCATGGTTTGGCTCCCGTATGGAAATTGGAAACTTGCGATCACGAAAGAGTAGTAACGACCGTGAATGAAGCCTGACAAGCATTTAATGTAAAAATCTGTCTAGCATACTTTGAAGATTTGCTACTAGTTTTATTACAATGTCTCTTTGGTAGGTAGAGGCTATAAATACCTCACTAAACAAATGTAAATGCAAAAGAATTCATTAATTTGTAACCTAAGCTCTTGCAATTTTGCTACTCAATCTTTTTTATTCTTTAGGTGATTGTTTGGTGTGAGTATAAACACCATTTGTAAAGGTTGTAGTGTGAGCCTATAAAAACGCTAAAAGAGGTTGTTGTGTGAGCTTAAAAAACAAAGAGTAAAGGTTGTTGTGTGAGCCTTCAAAATACAAGTGTAAAAGTTTGGTGTAAGCTTAAAAACACCATTGAAAGACAGTGGAACACCTAATTGCTGAGAATTGGGGAGTGGACGTAGAGTCGATTATACACGAACCATTATAAATCTTGTGTCTCCATTCTACTTATTTTCTTTCTTACCTTTTGTTTTAATTTTTATACACCAATTTAACCCTCCCCCACCCCCTTTCTTGGTGCCTAGAGCCAATAAGAGCTTATAGAGGCTTTAACTACAAGATGTGATAAATACAAGTCATAAATGAAGTCTTACAAAATAAAATGTCAAAAATTGGAGGATGATTATAAATCCCTTAATAATATTATAAGTGAATTGAGAGCGTCAAATGATAAACGTAAAAAATCTGTGAAAAATCTTTCTACATCATCTTTTATATTGACTTCATTAAGAAAGGATAATGACTCTCTAAAGGAAAAAGTCATTGAGCTTACAAGCTCAATCTCCAAATTCCATAAAGGAAAGGAAGCCTTGGACACATTGATTGTTTCACAAAGACTACCACTAATTAGACATGGTCTAGGGTTCAATGGAGCCTTCTCATCATCTCAAACCATATTTGTTAGATCTTCAGAACCTCAAACCTCAAGGGTTGAGGTAATTAGAAAGAAAAGTGCTTATAACACTAAGCTTTCTGAGCCTAAGGGCAAAGGGAAGGCTCCTCCAAGCTCAAGAGCCAAGACTCAAAGAGCTAACCATGCCTACATGTACAACAAACTGCATGGTCACTCTCATAAGAAATTCTTTACTCCTACTCATCAGACATGTACATGCATGCTTTCATATGGTCAAGGTATGTGAAGGCCTCCTATTCATATTAAATATATGCATATGAGAAAGACTCATAAGTTTAAACTCCAATGCCATTATTGTATGAAATTTGAGCATATTAATATTCATTGCTTCATTAGGAAGGCTCATCTCAAATTAGAGGACCCTTCAACTTCTAACCCCCTAGGACCCAAGTATGCTTGGGTACCTAAGAAAAGGTAACTCACTTTTATTGTGTAAAGGAGTGTGGTAGCCACCAAATCAAGCAATTGGCATGTGGATAGTGGATGTTCTAAGCATATGACTGAAAATAGAAAGCAATTCACGACATTAAAAGAAAAACAAGATGGAGATGTCACATTTGGTAACAATGCCAAGGGTAAGGTAATTAGCATTGGAACCATTAGTAGGAATGGTTGTTCATTAATTAATAATGTTTTATTAGTTAGTGGCTTACAACATAATTTGTTGAGTGTAAGTCAATTGTGTGACAAAGGTAACAAAGTCACCTTTGATCCTAAGGAATGCCGAGTCACCACTTTAGTGGATGATGGGGTTATTTTCAAAGGTGAAAGGAAAGACAATAACTACTCAATTGACTTAGACAATTTGGCTAACCAATCTTTTAAGTGTCTTATGTCTTTAAGCAATGAAGCTTGGTTAAGGCATATAAGGCTTGGGCATGCAAACATGGATCTTCTCCAATGCCTATCCAAAGGAAAATTAGTAGAAGGGCTTCCTAAGCTGAATTTCACTAAAGATAAGACATGTGGTTCTTGCCAAATGGGAAAGTAACACTATGCCTCTCACAAAGCCAAAAATGTTGTAAGTTCTACTAGACCTGTTCAATTAGTTCATATGGATTTGATAAGACCTACTAGGAGTGCTAGCTTAGGTGGAAAGCATTTTGCACTAGTCCTAATTGATGACTACTCTAGGTTTACTTGGATATCCTTTTTAGCTCATAAGAGTGATACTTTTAAAGCTTTCAAGAGTTTTGCAAAAAGAGTTCAAAATGAAAAAGGTTACAACATTTCTTCTATTAGAAGTGACCACGAAAAGAAATTTAAAAATGAGTTTTTAAAAATTATTGTTTGGAGAATAGAGTTTTTCAACTCCTAGGACACCACAACAAAATAGTATTGTAGAGAGAAAAAATAGAACACTAGTAGAAATGGCTAGGACCATGCTCAATGAGTATTCCTTACTGAATTACTTTTGGGCCGAAGCCATTAGTACTTCGTGTTACATTGCTAATAGAGTTTTCAAAAGGCCCATTCTTAGTAAAACTTCTTATGAGCTATGGAATGGTAGAAAACCTAAGATTTCATACCTAAGAGTATTTGGATGTAAGTGTTATATTTTAAATACCAAGGATAATCATGGAAAATTTGATTCCAAAACCAATGAAGGTATTTGCTTAGGCTATTCCACCTCTAACAAGGCATATAAAGTCTTCATAAAAAGTTCAATGGTAGTTGAAGAGTCTATGAATGTTGTTTTTGATGAATCTAGTAAACTTGATCCTAGGAAAAGTGTTTTTATTGATGATCTTGTTGGTGACTTTAAGAAGTTAGAATTGGAAAATTCTACAAGAAAAGAAGATAAGGAAGAAGGTGATTCATCAAGAGTAGATGAAGACCAACAACATCAATAACAAGTAGAGCCAAGCCAAGATCTACCCAAGGATTGGAGATTTTCCAAGTATCACCTAAGGACTTGATCATTGGTGATACATCTAAGGGTGTAAGTAGTAGATCACAACTTAATCTTTAGATAATAATCTTGCATTTGTTTCTCAACTTGAGCCAAAATCAATTAATGAGGCTCTTGATGATGAGAGTTGAGGTACTTGCTATGCAAAAGGAACTCAACCAATTTGAGAGAAATAAGGTATGGAAACTTGTCCTTAAGCCTAAAGAACACCTAATTATAGGTTGTAAGTGGGTGTTTAGGAACAAGTTAGATGAGCAAGGTTTCATCACTAGAAATAAAGCTAAATTAGTTGCTAAGGGATACAACCAAGAGGAAGGCATAGATTATGATGAAACTTTTGCCTTCGTAACAAGGTTAGGGGCCATTAGGATTATTTTAGCCTTTGCATGCCACATGAATTTTAAGCTTTTTCAAACCGATGTTAAAAGTGCATTTTTTAATGGAATCATTGAGGAGGAAGTTTATGTTGAACAACCACCTGGTTTTCTGTTACATTGTTCTCCAAACCATGTTTTTAAATTGAACAAAGCCTTATTTGGATGAAACAAGCTCCAAGAGTTTGGTATAAGAGGCTTAGTTCATTTCTTTTAAAAAATAATTTTGAAAAAAGAAAGGTGGACACCACATTATTTGTTAAAAATCACAAACATGACACTTTAATTGTTCAAATCTATATTGATGATATCATTTTTGGTGCAACTAATGAATCTTTTTGTGAGGATTTTGCTAAGTGTATGACTAAGGAATTCAAAATAAGCATGATGGGAGAGCTCAAGTTCTTTCTCATTCTACAAATCAAGCAATCCAAGGAAGGGATCTTCATCAACCAAGCTAAATATATAAGGGAGATACTCAAGAAATTTGGCATGAATGGTTACAAAGTAGCTAAAACCCCAAAGAGTGGTACCATCGAGCTAGATAAGGATGAATCATGTAAGATGGTAGATGAAAAGAGATACTGAGATATGATCAGATCTCTACTTTATCTTACTGCTTCTAGGCTTAGTATTGGTATGTGTGCTAGGTTCCAATCCTCTCCTAAAGAGTAGCATTTAAATGTTATTAAGAGAATTTTTAAATATTTGCATGGCACAATTCACTTAGGGTTATGGTATCCTAGAGATTTTTCCTTTAGTCTCATAGGATATCGAAAGCGGATTATACGATTGCTTATTAGATAGAAAAAATGCTTCCAGGACTTGCCAATTTATAGGAGAATGCCTAGTTTCTTGGTTTAGTAAAAAAACAAGTGTCCATTACCTTATCCACCACGGAAGTCAAGTATGTTGCTGAGGGTTGTTGTTGCACCCAAGTCCTTTGGATGAAACAATAATTGAAGGATTTTGGCAAAATGGTTGATCACATTCCTATTAAATATGATAACACTAGTGCTATTAATCTTTCTAAGAATACCATCCACCACTCTAAGAGTAAACACATAGATATTAGACATCTTTTTCTTAGAGATCATGTGTAAAATGGTGATGTTGTGTTAGAATTTATTGATACAAATCATCAACTTGTAAATATTTTCACGAAACCTCTAAATGAAGAAAGAATTAATTTCATTAATAGAGAATTGGGAATGCTTGATGGAAACTCTCTAAAGTGAAAATTTTGATCTTATGTATGCATGTTATGTATGTTGTTTATTAATTGTATGTCTTATGTTTTCTGAATGGCATTTTCCTTGTGGATCATAATTTTGATTCTTTCAAAACTTGGTTTTTCATTCTTATCCTTGTTGACTTATAATTCGCGGTCACTATCCTTTCTTCATAGTCTCGAATTACAAGTCAAAACCACCCGGCTGCCAAACATCAAATCGAGATTGTGAAATTTTCGCTCCATCATAAATATTGGTGAATTTTCAAAATTTTGACCATTGAGGCGTGTATTCCCAAGGAAAATTTGTCCTTTACGCACAATTTTTGGAATTCGTAGTAACGACTCATGATTTTGCAGATGCAAATTTGGGTAACTACCTGGCCATTAAGTGATTTGATGGCCAACCATTTCTAACTTTTCATTAAACCTTTTCTAGCCATTTCTAGTCATTTATAAACCCTTTCAAAAACTATATAAAGCCTCTAAATAGTGATTTTCATCACTTTATCATATTCTTAAACTCTCTTACTTTAAAAGCTATCAAATTCTTCCAAATTCTCTTCATCCCTAGCAATAGCCTCAAAGAGGATCATATAAGGAAAGGGAGTGGCCCAACCCTCTGTACCCCTTGCACTCTAACTCATGAAGGGAGTCACTATGAAGGAGAAAGAAAGGTACAAAGGTAATTCCTCTAAGATTATCCTCTATAACAAGATCCCCTCCATTTTTCTATTAGAAACCTTGAGCATCAACAATGAATTTCGTGCTTTTCTCTCAAACCTTAGCTGGAATGAGTTCATCTTTCGAGATGAACCTAGATATGAAGTTGTACGAGAATTCATGTGCACCGTCTAACTTAGTCGCAAAGTCAAATCTCCTGTGGGTCAATATGGGTTAGTATTCTAGGCCTTTGGTGATCCTTTCTACATAACTTTTGAACAACTCTCTTCTCTTTTCAATTTACAAGTCGGAGAAAACATCCTTTTCATAATCTTCTTGCTTGATGTTATCTATTCTTAGTTTTGGTCAAAAATCTCCATTGAAATGAACCATGACCCTCGCTCTTCATTGGCCAAACACATCAAATCCCTACCCCGTTGGATACTCCACCATATCATCACCTTTTCCATAAATGCAAGAGGTGATGGTAACAAGAAAGTGTCCCAAAAAGACTTGCCATTCCTTTTCTGCCTTGTCAAAAATAAACCCATACAAACTAGCCGATACTTTGTGGATCAATTGATTCACATGATTACCAAACCCAAGAGTCAATTCCTTTTTCCTTCACACATCATTGCCATTTATCATTTCGTTGGAGCCCTTGATAAGGAAAAAGAAAAATTCCTCACCAAGAAGCTTTTTCCTTCCTAAAATTTTCTTGACCTCACTTACCTCTTAAATGCCAAAGCTATACACCCAGATACTTATGCCTACACCCTGGGTGCATTTGGGGCTAAGAAAATGGAAACCTCACAAGCCTCTAAGAGGAAGAGGCTCCATATTGAAGGAGTAATTCTAATCCCTCCTCTTCAATCAAAACCCAAGTCCAAGTTGTCTCTTTCCACCATCAATTAGAAATTGGACGAGATGTTAAGAATGATGAAAAGAAGATTCCTATTTCTCTCACATTTTCATAGTGTCATGGTGGATCTTCAAGAGAAATTAGGGGTTCCTCCTTGTCATCTTCCGACGTACACCGAATTTGAAGATACACAAGATGAAGATGGCAATGAAGAAGTTGAGGATGGGGATGAAGTAGAAGGAGCTACACATGAGCAAGAGGAAGAAACTTCTGGAGATGATGATGATTCTCCAGCCTTCTAGATTAGGGATCTTTTGTATTTTCTTGTTTTTGTTATTTATTTGTGTTTATTGTGATCCCACAGTTATAAATAAATAAATTTATGTTTCTTTGCAAATTCTTGTCTTATGTGATTGATGAATTTTATCTTTATGATATGCATTCTTATTTTGCTCCTTATGTACACTTATGCTTGTTTTTATTTTCCTTTTACACCCACTTTTTGATTTTTCCAAAGGGGGAGAGATAGAAACTAGAAACAATCTAAGTCTAAGAGGGAGAGAAAATAATTTGCAAAAAATAGCATAAGTTAAGGGGATCATCAAACCATCATACTTGAGAAATTTTACCTTAAGTATTCATTGAATCATACTATACTCCAACTTCATATTTCTGCAATATTTTCCTTTTGGATCAATCTATGTTGTCAAAATAAAAAAAGGGTAGATTGTTGGACTAAGATGGTTAATCCTAAGTCTTGGATCTCTTTTGATCTTGACAAAGGAGGTTGATCAATTATAATGTTTCAATTAAGTGTTATTTTGTAGTTTTTAGTTAGTCTATAAATTAGAAGTTGGATGGAGTTCATAATCTTTAAAGAACACAAAGTGTCTCCTAATTTGCGACCGTAACTTTAAATATCGCGATTGCGACTTGGCTTACGATAGGTTGAAAATTAGATAGGCGAATTCACGGGCCACTTCTCTGCCGTGATTCATCCAAAGATGGGAGTGCCAAAGTTACAGATGAATTCACGGTGATTGTCGCATCTCAGTCGTGACCGTGACTTTCAAAGTAACTCAAGAAGGAATCAAGTCCACAAGCACAACATAACACGTGTCTCAGGTGTCCATTGAAAGATACAAATCACGATAGCAACTTATTGGGTAGTGACCACAATTCATGAAAAAAAAGATGAACATTTTGACAGATGAATTCGCATTCTATGTTGTGCCTCATACAAGAAAAATCATGATCGCTACTTTTGTGAGCAGGTGAAAGGCAACAACTATATTTTCCTATTGAACCATTGAGAAGATGACATGTGGACTAGCCGTTAGACACAAATGGGGATTTTTGTGGCAATTTTTGGCTTCCATATGAAAATTGGAAAATTGTGACCGTGAAAGAGTAGTAGCGACCGCAAATAAAGCCTGACAAGCATTTAATGCAAAATTTGCCTAGTATATTTTAGAGATTTGCTACTAGTTTATTGTAGCGTCTCTTTGGTGGATAAAGACTATAAATGCCTTACCAAATAGATGTAAATGAAATAGAATTCATTAATTTTGTAACCAAGCTCTTGCAATTTTGCTACTTAATCTTTTATATTCTTTAAGTGATTGTTTGGTGTGAGCATAAACACCATTTGTAATTGGTTTAAATGTAAGCCTGTAAAAACACTAGAGAAGGTTTTAGTGTGAGCCTGAGAAAATAGTTGAGAGAGGTTTTAGTGTTAGCCTTGGAAAACACTTGTAATAGGTTATTGGTGGGCCTTGGAAAACACAAGGTGTAAAAGTTAGGTGTGAGCTTGAACAACACCTTTTGAGTGAGTGAAATACCCAATTATAGAGAATTAGGGAGTAGATATAGGGTTGGTTAATACCCAAACCACTATAAATCTTATGTCTCTCTTATACTTATCTATCTTTCTACTTTCTTATTTTAATTTTATACGCCAATTCAACCTACCCTTCTTGGTGCCTAGGGCTAACACTTGACTTTGGAGACATGGCAAGGTGTTTAATGATCATTTGTTTGTTTGAATATTTTAATTTATTTACTTTCTTTAGTTACTAACTTGTGTATTTTGTAATGTAGGGGTTTACTTGAGTTAGACCATGTTTGATGGAATTAATGGTCATCTTTGATGACAATAAATGAGATTATGGATTACCACTTGATGTGGTGTATGGATGCAATGTATGATAATCCTATGCCATGTCATATAGACCTTACTCCTTTTTTTTTTTGTGATTATGTATATGTGATGAGATACATGGATAACCCTACATCAGGATGTATGATCCCCTTCCTTTTTAAGTTGTTGACTCGATTTGTTTGATTTGATAGTGCTAGAGCATGTTTAGGGTAGTTATATTGGACTAATTAATAACGTGGTTAAAATGTTAAAGGTGAACCAAAGATGTCCAAAGGTCGAATCCTAATATTTGAGCAGTTTTGGGGTGTCTATCCTCTTCCCCAAGCCATACTCGACTTCCAAACCTTATACCTGACAGGGTTAAGATGAAATAAGCCTTCTAATATACTTGGCTCTAGGTTTAGATTTTTCCTTGCTAGGATGCTTGTTACCACCAAAGTGAAGTGGTGACTTCATAATTCCTAGGGATGACCCCAAAGTGTTTTCCTACCTTGGTCCTTCGATGACCATAAACTTGGACTTAAGGTTTTGATGTTGCGTAAGGCCTAAAGGATTCCCCATTGATCCAACATGTTCCATACATTGGGGTTATTATCAATGTAAAAACCTTTGCCTTCTTGATCCCCATTAGTTGGTAAAAGGATGAAGTTGCAAGCAAGATTCCACTCGTTTAAGTGCAACCCTAAAAATAGCATTACTCATAGTGGCGACTCCACTAGGGACCCAAAATTGACTTCATGTTTAATCTATGGTCCACTTTAACATTTTAAACTTGTTATTAATCAAGTCCATTTGCATTTATGTAGTCTTCATGCTTTACCATGTGCACTAGGTTTGCCCTTAGGCTAATTGATGGCCTTCCAAACTTAAGACCTAAGCTCTATTAAGTCTTAAAAGATGGTGAGGAGAGTTCATCACTCATGAGCCCAATACCTTTAGGTATATTTAATGGGGGATCACGAAACCGCCCCCTCAAGCGTGTGGGAGCTATCAAATTCAATAAACCCTTGTAACCAACAAGCACATGTATGAGCCAGTAGCTTATCGGAATAAAACACCCCTTTGTTTGCATTTCTCCTTTAAAGGAAGGGTTGAGGTTTTTCAAAGAACATGATTAGGCATCCCTGAATGTAAATATAATGTTATCCTACTCCCCTTATATAAATAACCCCTTATGTGAATATTCATGTTTTCCTTACCTCGTTATGTAAGGAATTTTTTTATATACATCCATATTTCAATGTTAAAGGGATTGTTCACTTCTTTGTACATCTTCTTTCATCTATTGAGTAATGTAAAGAGCTCTCTCCTTTATATATGTGTCTCTTTGAGATCTTGACCCTTCCTTGGTCTGAGGCGACCATGTACATTCTCTATCTCTCATTAGTGGAAGAATGAGATCCTACCTAGGAAAGAGCCTTTAAACCTTGTGTGTGGGAGGAATAAGGTTGGAAGGATCTTTTGGCAAAATGATGTGTACATACCGCACATATCACGCATACATGCATCTTTTACTTATACATGCATTATGCTAATAACCTTTGTCTTACAACCATCATAGTTCCATCTAAACCCTTATAAAAGAGAAGGGACAATTGACTTGCTAGGAAAGTAAAACACCGAGTTTAGGCCAAAGAATTGATCTAAATCGTGGAACTATACCACCACAGGTCTTAGATAAGATGATGGCTAACTTCAACTGTAAGATGGAAGAGAGGATTACCAAGAAGGTGAACAATAGTGTCAATGAGATTTTGAAGAAAGTAGATACTTTGTTAGCAAAAATGATAAAGGGAAAACATCGACGGAGACATCCCAGCCTATGGTGATTAATAATGATTTGTTTGGGATGGAGTTTCATGAGAGCAAGCTAGCCTAAGGAGAAGGAAGCGCTACTATTGTTTTGGATAAACCTGTAAAAAGTGAGAAGGAGAGCACTCGATTTCATGACTTTATTAAATAGTTAGAGAAAATACAAAAGGCTTTGGGTGCTAAAGGTTTCAAATGGGGGAACAAATATTGAGGAATTGCTAGCTTGTAAAGCTAAGAAGCTTCTAGCTAATTTTTGCATATCTGAGCATTCAAATTTCATAAGAACTTAGAATTCTAAGAACCATGTTTGTTCATATGTGCTAGTTATTAAGGCTTTCGTAGTGCTAAAGTACACTATGCTAGAGCTTTTTAAGTTCTAGTTGGAAGGATTTGCTAAAACTTAGTATTTTAATCAGTGAAAGACTATTATGGAGGATTAGAAAGAGTTGACAAAAGCTTTTGAGAAGTACTATACATGCAATTCAAACTTAGAAGTCACTTTATATAATTTAAAGTATTTGAAGTAAAAGGCCAGTGAAAGCTTCAATGACTACACTAAAAGGAGGAAGAAGATAACATCTGAGGCCATTACCAGACCCACCGAGAGAGAACAAGTTTGGATGATTTTCAAATGGGTGCTCCCAATATTGGTACCCAAATTAAGGTTATGCTGGTAAGCAATTTTAAAGATCTCAGAGAGGATGGTTTACAAGCTGAGTTAAGGAGGCAATATGGGTGAAGAAGAGGCACCCCATCATAGCCTCAAGCTGAAAGGGGCAAGATGGATGATGTTAATATAGTAAGGATGCCAAGATAGTTTACTAATTTAGAGATGCCTCTGTCCAAGGCATTTGAGAGATTATAGAATAAGGGAATATTGAAGCCTCGAGTATTGAAATCCCCTTCCAATCCACTACTTAGGGGATATGATGCTAATGCATATTATGCTTTTCATCAAGGAACAATGCACCGTATTGATGATTGTTGCAGGTTGAGACATGAGATTCAGGATATGATTGATAATAAGATGATTATGTCGCCGAACGTAGGGAGATCGAGCATAGGGGAAAACCCTCTATCAAAATATCACAATGTCCTACCTTCTGATGAAGAGACATTTATGATATACTCTAGGGGTACCTAAAAAGGTTATTATGGCTACTTTTGAAAAAGTACTTAGTTGTTGCTATTATGGCTCACACTATCAAACCATGGGAGAGCTCAAATGAGGAAATAAAGGAGATAAAGCTATAGGAAGAGAGAGGAAAAGCAAGTGAACAATGTAACTTAAAGTGAAAAATATTACCCTAATAGGGAGGCCCTCAAGAAACCAAAAGATAAGAGGAAGATGAACGAACTTATTATGAAAGAAAAGGAGGATGATAACACAATCCTAAAATAGCTCAAGAAGATGCACCCTCAGGTAAGTGTGTAGGAATTGCTCATTACTTCTCATGAGCATAAGAAGGCTATGATTGAAGCTTTGTCTAGCTCGATCATTTCTAGTGAAGCCACTTTGAAAGATGTTGTTACTCTGGTCGCCCTTAAGGTAAAGATCATCTTTTTAGATGAAGATTTGCTATCAGAAGGAGTATATCACAATTTGGCTTTATTTATTAGGGTCAAGGTGAAAGGGAAACACACTTCATATGTGATGGTTAATGACAGGTCCTGTATTAATATTTGGCCCTTGAAGTTGTTGCATAAGTTTGGGTTGATAGATAAAGATTTGAAAGCATCAGATAGCACCATCAGGGCACATGATGATGGTAGGAGGCCAACTTTAGGTGTGTTCAAGACCATGGTAAAGACTAGGATCATAAAGATGATGGTGGAGTTTATGGTCTTGGATATTCCTGTTACTTTTTCATTACTATTAGGGAGGCCATGACATCATTGATTGGGACAAGTGCCATCTACTATACATTAGAAGGTCAAAATTTCTTATAAAAATGAGATTGTGACCATTTGTACAGAGGTTGGAGACATTGTGTCGGCACTAAGTGTAGTTGTCTTACATCTTAAAGAATTTCAGGTTGTAGGAGCCACTGACAAATGGATTGATCCCAAAGTGATGAGTATTATAAAGAACATGAATTTTTTACCTAGCTAGGGATTATGGAAGAATTCTACCAATATGTTAAAGTTTTTAGAGATTCCTAGTCAAACTACGAGGAAAGGACTAGGGTATTATGGTAACAGGTCAAAAAAGAAAGTAAGGGATCTTCGTAGGCCATTATTTGATTTCATTGTGAAGGAAGGGGAAGTCATTAAAAAGGATAAGCAAGAGGTTTTTAAGAATGAAAAGTCATAAAGCGATGGCATAGATGAACTTGAAAAGGTCTGTTTCCATATGGATGTCGGTGAACTGAGCCATCAGAATTATCGAGATTTGTTAGAGGAGGATGGTGAGAAGAAGAAAAGGAAAAAGAAAGCTAAACAAGTTGTGGAAATAGAGAATATCCAAGAGTTGGGTCAATCTATAGTTTTATATGGTGCTCAAATTGTATGGTGTTGGAATGATGAGAAGAATCTCTCAGAGTAAAAAGGAAAACAATACTCCTTGGAATAATGCTTTTGGACTATATATGTCAATTTCATGAAGGTGAGGTCTAGGATTGCTAATCAAGGTACTCCTCTTGTGGATCTAAAATGGGGAAACACTAGGTTGTGCAAATTCATTAAGGGTACATGCACTGGATTAACTCTAACAAATATTGAAAACATGATTATAAGTTCCATCAAGGACATAGGTGATAGCATGGAGGCATAGGATTAAACATAGCTAGATAGGGCATCCCTTTGGAAGAGCTTTATAAAGATTGACTTGAGGGATGACTAGATGAGATAGGACTTTGAAGAGGTAGTGAAGGTCATGGCTGGCAAAGAAGAAGAAAAAGAGTGGGATTCCAAATAGGGTGACGATCTCAATGTTGTAACTAGTGAAGAAGGAAAGGTCAAAAGAGAGAAGGCTCCAATAGAAGAAGCGCCTGCCAACCTGCCTAAAGAAACTATTTTTCCTGATACTATTGATATTCTTATTTTCAATCTTTTTGAAGATGATGATGTATTTCTTTCTAAGTTTGAGGTAATAAATGATGAATTTCCTTACTTATGTGATGTATTTCTTGATGGTAGTGTGTATAACATGCATCACTTCATGAACATATTTCACATTAATTTTATGTATACCACTACGGGAAAATCTAAAAATCTTGCTCATTGCTAGAGATGTCATGTCGGAGGAATGAAGGAAATTTGAACAACTATTCAGGAAGTACTAGAGGGTCTTTGCTTAGATGTATGGGGATATGTCAGTGGTTGATAGGTGAATCACAAAACATAGGATTCCAACTTCCCTACATAGGAAGTCGGTGAAGCAGAAACTTCATAAGATTAGACTCGAATTGGTCCAATTGTTATAAAGGAAGTGGTAAAGCAATTAAGTGCCATATTTCTAAAGATAGTAGATTTTCCTAAATAGCTAGCTAATATAGTACTGGTACCAAGGAAAATGGGACAGTAAGGATGTGTGTGGATTACAAGGATTTGAAAAATGGTTGGTGCTGAGTTTGATATCAATTATATGACCAGGAAGGTGATCAAAGGACAGGTAGTCGCCGAACATTTAGCACAATAACCCCTCTAAGAGGGAGGATTAGAGCTTCCTCAATTCCCTGATGAAAAATTATGTGCAATTGAGCCACAGGTTTAGAGAATGTATTTTGATGAGGTAGTGAATAAGAAGGGAACATGTGTAGGAGTAATTATGATCTTGCCAAAAAGAGAGCTTTTCTTTGTGGCTAAGGAGCATGACTTTAAGGTAACTAACAACATGGCTGAGTATGAAGCTTGTGCGTTTGGACTAGGACTTTTGATGCAAATGAGTGTTAAGACTACTGAAGTGTTTGTGGATTCATTATTGGTTATCTTTCAGGTGATAGATGAGTTGGAATTAAAGAAAAAATGATTAGGTCAATACCTAAAGCATTTGAAGAGGATAACACATAATTTTCAAAAAAATCATATTCCACCACCTACCAATGGAAGAGAATGCAATGGTTGACACTCTAGCAACTTTGGTTTCTATGCGGGATGGACAAAAATATATGCCATTGAAGCTTCTTATCACACTTAGGTCCTCGACACCATGTCATATCGACGAAAGAGTGGTACAAGGGTCAGTGAAGAATCACCCTTGGTATTAGATAATGAGATAATTTGAAAGTTGGCATCACAATTTATATTCTATGATGGTGTGATGTACAAGAGGATGCCTAATGGAATTCATTTAAGATGTTTAGCAAAGAAAAAAGACGAGCAAAGTCAGGGACGAAGTACGTGTGGGTGTTTGCAGTCTTCATATGAATGGGAAGGCATTAGTGAGGAAAATCTTAAGGCTAGGATACTATTGGACCACTATGGAATGAGACTATATTTAGATGGTTCAAAATTGTCACAAATGCCAAGTTAATGGTAGCCTCAGTCACTTGCCATCAACTGAATTACAAAATTTGACTTTACTTGGTCATTTGAAGTTTGGGGCATTGACGTGATCGGGGAAATTAGACCAACTTCTATCAGGGGGCATAAGTACATTGTAATGGCAGTGGATTATTTTTTGAAATGGGTAGAGGCTGAGGCCTTTAGCAAGCTAAGGATAAAGTAAATGGCTCAATTCATCGAGAAGAACCTTATATATAGATATGGTGTATCATATTAAATTATTACAGATAATGATGCCCATTTTTAAGTTGAGGTTAGGGCAATGTTAGAAAAGTATGGAGTAATCCACCATAAGTTATCACCATAAGCCACAAGCTAATGGGATAGTTGAGGCAACCAATAAAAACTTTCTTACAAAAATGGTTGAAATGTGTAAGGACTATTTAGAGAAGTTACCATTTGCTTTGTGGGGTTACTGTGCTATAACAAGGACATCAACTAGAATGACACCATACTTTGGTGTATAGGATGGAGTAGTATTGCTAATTGAGCTAGAGTGTTGATTGAGCCCAACATCCCTGAATATCAGTGGGTGAGAAATAGGTAAGAACATTTAGCCTTGTTAGATGAGAAAGGATTGAAGGCCCTTTGCCACATTTAATTGTATCAAGCTAGAACAACACAAACATTAATAAAAGGGTTAAGTCAAGTACGATAAAAGTTAGCAATTTGGTGTTGAAGGTAGTCCGATCGCAAACTCAAGATCCTCTAGAAAATTTTTGACCGACAAATCTACTTGAGTGGTGCAATGTAATTATTGGACATGGATGGAAATGAGTTCACCAAACTAGTAAACTTGGACAAGTTAAAGAGATACTTCATGTAAGGCGTGAGAAAAGTAAAGTAGCTCACTAAGTTGAAAGCCAGAAATGGTGACTTAGGCAAAAATTAGGGCATAAAATTATAAAACAAAATAAACAAAAATAGCTTGCTAAGTCAAAAAACTAAAAGGGTGGTTTAGGGAAAAAGTTAGAGCATAAAAATGTGTGACTGACCACTAGGGGAACGATGGTAGAATTGTTAAGCTACAGTAAAGAAGATAAGGGTAAAGATAAGGGACAAACTAAGTAAAGGCATTGAGCAAGACGATTAGATGTTTTAATGTGCCACTATGAAAGTAGTAGTCATGCATTCCATTAATGGGTAACGTGCAAAATGTAAATGGTCCATGTCAAACACAATATTAAAAGGAAATACATTCATATAATTAAAGTAAATTTGGTCAAATATGTCTTTGAACCAGAATTACACATATAAAAGAAATTTTTTCCATGAAAGATCATTGTTTGTCATCTTCTGGTATGATAGTGAGGATGTCTGTAACTTTAAAGGTCACGTAACCACACCATGTAGTCTGCATCATCTTCAGGTTATAGTTCTTTATCGGTATATAAGTTGTAGATGTAGTAACTGGTCTAAGTAGCCTTAACCCTATCTAAGAAGCACAGAGATAAGGGGCCCTCAACAAATGAAGGAAGGAACTCTACCTCGAACTAAGGAGCGTTGAACTAGCAACGCACCTGAGCATGCTCATTGAATATGATTGAAGCTAAAACAGGAAGAATGATACAATCCTCGTAGGTCCTCAAGGTAACAAGTGACAAGTTTCACCACATGTAGCTTTAATGGATGTCTGTTATGGTGATGTGGGACATCTATTTAGCCTACCTAACAGGTGACAATCCAAGTGATGTTGTAGGTAATAAAGCCTTGTATCTATAGTGAGGGTGGCTAGTTGTCCCAATCTCTTTTACAAGCATATCTAAAAAAAAAAGGAGAAAGAAAAAAAGAAAAAGAAAGAGAGAAAAAAGAGTAACCTTGTTAGTTTAAAAACCTAAAAAGGCAGCCTAAGCAAAAATGAGCAGCCGATTAGATTGAAAACCTATAAGGGTGGTTCATGCAAAATTTAGGGCAATAAAAGTGAAAATAAAAAAGGAAAAAGGAAAAAAGAAATAATAAAATGACAAAAAGAGGCTATAAGACAAATCTATACCTGAAGTAGTAATGGGCACCTCGCAAGTGAATCACTGACTTCGAGAACTACTTTGGCTAGACCCACGATGGTTTCACCCAGTATCAAGGTCTTTCTTGAGTCTGCCTGTAACATCCTCATCCATATTCATTGGCATTATCACATGAACATATTCATTGCATAAATGATATGAAATCCCACATGAACATGTGCATTGGATAAATAATCATTTAGACATGTGAATTGTAGAAGCACGTCAATGACACTTGCACCGTTGCATTTGGGACACTTGAACATATATGTAGTGTTTGTATAGTTGTATGAAAAATTGTTTTATATTGTGTGCTTGTTAGAGCATCATAAATAATGGTGTTATAAAGCTTATTTTAAAGTATAAGGAGCATCTAGGAATTAGTAGATGGATGGAAGTGCTTAAGGAGTGAAGAAGAGGGACTAAAAGAGGAAAGTGAACTTCCAACCAATAGGAATGGAACACCATGATTTTGTCTTATTGCAATAGGCTTACAAGTGGAATTTGGACCCATTAGGATCAGAATTAAGTGGTTAGACATGAGCTATAACAGAAGAGAGAGAGAGAGAGAGCTAAGGAAGAAAGAAAGAAAGGAAGAAGAAGAAGAAGAAGGAGGAGGAGAAGAAGGAGGAGGAGAAGAAGGAGAGAAAGAAGTGTGGGCTGCCTAGGAAAGAGTCCTAAGGTTTTCTAATTCTGGGACAATATGTAAGTTAATTTATCTTCTTCTCAACTGAAATTAACCTCTCATGACAAGATAATCATGCATGGTTAGTGAGAATTATGGAATAATTGAGGTAGAGCTCTTGGATGGAAGTTGAAATCCAAGAGAACAAGAACTGTTTGTGTTAGATTTTACTGTTATAGTAGGATTTTGTACCCATGATTTCATAACCCTAGAAGAGAAATTAGGGAAAGTATAAAATATGAAAGTTGTAGCTTTGTATCCCATATAAATTCATATGAAACAGGTGTGCTTGATTTGGTATGTGTGAGGAGTTATGGCTCCTTCATTAGAGCTGGTTCACAGTTAACCAAGATGACCTCAGTCTTTCTATTTTCTTATATTTTGATGGCGTTATTTTCTAATTTTGACAAAGTTTAAAACATGCAATTTGTAGTGTTATATCCCCCTATAAATACTTGTAAAGCAATTTTGATTGATTTATTGTGTGGAAAGAGATATGACCCATTGATTGGGACTGACCCTGTACCCGGATGAAACCCCACCTTTCTTTTAATTTTGTTTTCCAAGAATTTGATGGCCATAGATTCAGAATTTAATAATTGTCCAAACTTGAAAATTGTATATTTATGTTTGATATACATGCTTGTGAAATATTTTTGCCAAATCCAGTATGATTGTTGAGATATTGTCCCTTCATCATGACTGTTTGTCAACATGTTACAAACTTGTTCACCCTGAGATTGGTCCTTTGTTTTGGTGACCTTATATACTGAATTAGACAATCAGTAAAACATGAAAAATGTTAATTTATATGTTTTGTAAATGATGGCAAATTATTATTGCAATTGGATTTGTAAAAGTTGAGATACATCTAGGAATGTAAGACCTACTTAGACTGAGATAACATTGCAATGGGGAATAATTTAAAAATTCACCACATTTTCTGTATGTCTGATATTGGCCCGAGATTCAAATATGTTGTCTCATTATGTGTCTAGTTTGTTTGAAAAAAAATCAAGTCATTTGGATAAGTATATCTAGAGTTATTACTGTGAGAGTGTAGCAAGCTTAGGTTGCCATATATGGAAAATATGCATAAACACTAGGTCCACTTGCATGAATCGTGCCATAGTTGCATACCAAGCATTCACAATCATTTTGACATACTTATAACCATGTATGTATCAAATTTTAGGATCTCAAAACTTTTAGAAAGCCCTAGAGAGAGAACCAAACCTACCATGAAGGTTGGTCACATCAAAAGGTGAGTAACAACCATAATTAAATTCAATGTGTGTGTGTGTGTGTGTGTGTGATAATTTTACGATATGATTATGTTCTATTACATGTATATATGATTGAATTGTTACATTTTACATGTTGATACAAGTCAAGTGAGAATCATATGCTTTTACTGATTACTTGGCATACCATTTGTGAATGAGCACTTGCACAAGAAATTAAAAGGATGTTGTGACCGGCTTGTCAAACACTTGCAAATCACGTAGAAGGTGGACCAATAGGTCCTATTAGCACATGTTATTAATCACGTGGAAGATGGACTAATAGGTCCCATTGGCACATGTTATTGATCAAATGAATCACTTGTTATATGCTAGCCAGCAAAATCAAATGTCACTTGAATCACATGAATTCCCGAGAGCAATGTTTGCCTTGCATGGTCACGACAAAAATTAATCTATTACACTTACAATTGCATTGTTAAATGTTATACTTGTAATGTATCCTGATAATATTTAATTATTGGCTGTGATATAAGAATTTGATTATTGTTTTTATTCACTGAGTCGCGACTCACCAAATTGCAATTATATTTTTCAGATATTGAAAAATAGGGATTTGACACTTTGGTGCTTAGAGTTTTGCATTGAGACATATGGACCACAGGTCATCGACTGAATTCCAACTCTCTCTCTCTCCTTGTGTCATGTACGTAAATTTAGATAGGAACTAGTTATGGTCACTAGCCTTAGAATTAGTTAACATATATGTACATTAAATACATGTTGGATTGTGTGTGTATGATGGATAAACCTTTATGTATATGTATTTTCGGACATAGATGCCATGAGTTTTGTAAATGGAAATGGTAATTACACTGCCCCCTTAAGAAGTGACAAAATCTATAGATCGATCTCCTCGTCCTCTCTCCATAGCAAGTACTCTCCCATTAGAATCACTGTCATAATATGAGTTTGTGTTGCTTGAGTATGATCCCTAAAAGGATAGAGGGTGAGAAAAAGAGCCACGTAGATCTTCTCCTCAACTAAGGTATGCCTAGGCACCTTATCATATCGCATATCAAATAGCTCCATCATCTTTTAGACATATGGGTAATCCAACTATGGTAGCGTAATTTGATATGTAGTTATAACAAAATAATCAAAGCTGACCTCAAATACTTCTAGCAGGGGTATATTTATATACCCTCAAAGTCGAAGGTATGGATAATGGAATCCCATAGATTGCATGTCACCTAAAGAAAACTAGCATCTAGATAGATGAAAGAAAAATAACAGAAAGCTGCAAGGCCTACCCAAGGTAGATCAAGCAAGATCTAGGATGAAGAGACCTTAGAAATGCTCTTGGCATGTTTTAGAGCTTGAAAGTGGGAATTTCAAAGAGAAGAGCCATGTATGGGTATTTATAGAAAAAGATGGGGTTCCTTAGTGCTTGACAGCTATATATAGCTTAACTAGGTTGTACAACCCACTAAAGATGTTTATACAACCAATAAGTGGTATGTATAAACCTCCTTTCAGGCTATATAGATCCAAATTTCTAAAAAATTTTGCTAACACCACCTCACATTTTTGGGCCTGAGAATTACTTGTACCTGCTCCAAGATTTATCAATTTAAATAGTAAAAGCCAAAGTGGTTCAACATATATTCAAAATATAGAGTTAAGGACCATAATCAAATTTTGCATTGAAAAATCAAAAATTTCAAAGTTTGATTAAAATAGAAGCAAAAAATCACTGTCATTATAACAATTAACTAAAATTAAAGCTTTTTAATCACCTAAAATATCAATCACAACTGTGAAAAAAAAAATCAACAAAATCCCAAAATGTATAGTACTAAAATAAAAGAAAAGAAGTCCTAAAAATGAGGGGGTTCTCAAGGCTCAACTATCTATGCTATCGAAGAGAGTCTCCTCAGCTCTTCTGTCTCATCGTCGGTGGTCACATATCGACCCAACTCGGCTACTTAAGTCAATGTCTCTATCTCAGCCTCAGCCTTTGCCAATCATTGGTCCCTGTCTTAGAACTTACAAGTCAGACATTGGATCATCTCCTACTAGATGCATAGGGGTTAAGATGGTTAGAACATGAATCACACACTAAAGCATGGGACGTGAACATGCAAGTATGTATTCTTTTTTTGCTTATTATATTTTTTCGCTAACTAACCTGCATAGATCGAGTCTGCTACATCATAGGTAGTTAGGTTGACTATGGCCTTAGCCTAGACTTGTAAAATCTACAAGAAAAAAGGAAAAACACCGTTAGAACCTTATGAGTGATGAAATGTAATGGGAATGAAAGTGAATGATACTCACATAGGTGGTCTCGACCAACTCGAAGGTGTAAACAGATTTGGTAAGTTGCAGTAACATCATTGACCCTGCCAAAGATGTCATGCAAGACTTCACAAGGCTGTTCGACACAGAGCCTAGCTCACTTAGCACCACAAGCTTTAGCCCCCTAAAAGTGGATTTGCGGGCCCATTTAAGACCTTAAGCAGTGGCAATGATAGGCATAATTATAGGTGCAGCTAGCCTTCGTACTACCTGTCCAGTAGTCCCTTGTGCCCTGTGTTGAAAGACCATCCCGTCATTAGCCTCATACTAAAGGAATGCCCTAATGGCCGCCTTTGTTAGCGAAAAGTACCCAACTAGAGCTCAGGTCATCTAAGTCCAATAAGGAACTCGGTTTGAAATGAACTGATCCCTTAGTGTGAATTGCAATGCTGCCTCAAGCTGACCCATCTTTATATCCATCACCCAAAACAAGCTCATGGGTGGACATTAAGGAATAGGTCGCACATCTAGCAAAGAACCTGCTCACCTGGGTACCACTTATGAAAGGAAGGACCTATCATTAAACGTCGCTGGTAAGAGATAGCCTCCATCTCAAGCACCTCTAATGGCCATGCCTCCATGGGGCCCCTTTAGTCATTATACACGTGCAATAAGAGCATACAGTCACTATAAGAATAAATCCAAGGAAAATAACTGAACAACTTCATTTGATACAAGTTTCATTTTTGTAGGATAATTGTACTTTATCAAAAGTGAGGGTGTTTAGGTGAGCATGCCCAGTGACCACAAAAGTCTCCACGTGGGGTGCGGTGCCCTACCTAATCAAGTGAGGGTGGCTCCCTTCCATATCTGGCATGGGGTTGTTCCCTGATACAAGCCTAGCCCAAGAGCCTACGCCTGTAAACAAACATAACATCAGTCTAAGATTAAAAAAAAAAAAAAAAGAAGATAAAAATGAAGACATGGAGATGTATGAAGAGAAACTCACAATGAGCACCCACTAGGAGTTATACATGTATCCTTACCCCTGGAGCACTGATCCAAATATTAGTACAAGTACGTTAGCACTACATATCCCTAATCAAAGTGATTTAGGAGTCTTAGGTCTTCCAACACTGGCACTAGTAGATTTCAACTGTGTTAAAGGCATTAAAGAATAAGATCCCCGATAAGGCATATAATATAAAGTAGTGTGTGTGTGCTTATCAATGACCTCTGCCAATTTGTCATCAATAACTCGAGGAGCATTCTCTTACATGCTTGAACACGCAAAACTACGACTCCCCTTGATCGATGGAACACAACTAAGGAGTGAAGCACATAGTCTCTCTAAAGTACTGGTGTATGCATAATTGAGTCTATCAGAAGATGGATGCCTAAAAAGCAGAGCCCCATCAGTAACAAAGTCTCGGGGCATAATCGTCAACTCCTTGAACAAAGGTATATGGAAAGTATGGGTGATGTCCATCCACCTTCAACCAGCACATGCATCATCACTGAGTCGATCCTCAGGGCATCCCTTAGTAGTGTCCGGAGAAGGGGGAGAAGCCCAATCCCTTTTATGCAAGCCATAACTCGGGGGTGGAGATCCTAAAAGCATGTCCTAGTAGGACCCATTGCACCACCTCCCTTTTGGTTGGAGTCGATACCCTAAAAAGAAGGAAATGAGAGGAACCATGAATAGATTCCAGGGAACAAAAATAATATAAAAAAATAATGAATAAAAAAAAAATGAAATAATAGATGTTTTGTGAGCATGAAGAGCATCAAAAGCGAAAAAGATAGGGAAATCAAATCGACAACACAAAAGTCAAATCGACAATGCATGGTAAGTATTTTATTGGTTTTAATAAATAGGTTTCTTGTGTTTTGTGATGAGCATGTGACCATGAAGATTGCAATGAATCTAAGATGTAGGGAGTAACTAGCCTAGTCACAAAAAATTATTCACAAATCTTAAGGAGAAATTATGAAAATTAATTTTTTCAATGAAATTAAAAAAAAAAAAAAGGTAATCCAATGTTCAAAATCATAAAGTGTTGCAAGTCAGTATGGCTTAGCCCAAAATCAGTGAAGACCGATCCATAATGAATAAATAAATAAATGAATCATTTATTTATTTATTTATTCCAAGTATGCATGTTAATTCCTCACAAAATGATCCATCAACTAATCCCATTATTTTCATGCAAATTATGAGGATGAAGCATAAGTGTATGCAAATCGAGATGACTGACCAAACTGACAAACAAAAAAATAAATTTAGCTAGAAGTAGAAGGCAAGTGTCTTAAAAGCTATCTCTAAACATTTTGAAAGCTAATCCAATGTTCGCAAGTATAAATGAAATTTTAGGATAATGCCTATAATCTGCAATATTGAGGAAAAGAGAAAAAATAATAATAAAAGAAAAAGAAGCAAGAAGCTTACCACTTCAAAGGTGGCTCTTGCAAGGTGACATTACATAGTGTAAACCATCGGTGTGTCACTACACAGGGGAAAACCAACCAGAATCATCTTCACAATCACACCCACTAATGGGCTTACCCTCATGAAGCCCCAATGTGATCGCAGCTACTCTATAACATCCCGTGTGAAAGCGTCCTCATTGAAAAACTCCTTTTAGATGTAAAACATATCGTCATCGTGGTATCTGACCACGATATGGTCTTTCAAAAATAAAGGAAATCTAAAGAGCTAAGAATGAGAAGCTTTGAGTGAGAAAAAAAAGAGAGAGAAAGATGAAATAAGACAAATGGCTTTTCGTTGTCAAAAGGGGTTTATTTAATGGGCCTGGTTTGTACAACCCAGTCTAATATGTTTAGACCAAGCTCTACATTATGAAACCAAGTTTCACCGAGTGGTATGTATAGACCACTGGTGGATGCCAAGCCCAAATTGGGACTTTCCAGCCTAATTTCCCAAACCGCCTCCCCCCTCCCCCCCCCCCTCTTCAACCTCAATTTTCTAGATTACCCCTTCAAGCTCAATTTTCTGAATTACCCCTTTCAAGCCTAATTTTTTGAAAATGGTCCCATTAAAGCCTAAGAGGTCAATACAGCCATTCAACTCACCAAAATAGATTGACCAAAAGACCCTTACTCCTATTAAAATCTCAAAAGATTATATTGGCCCTTCAATATGCCAATCGAATTACAAAATACCTTTCAACTGTAAGCTTGACTTTCATGAAGCCTTAAGTATACATTCAGGAAGATATTTGCCACCACAAAAATATCTAAATTTACAAGTGTAATTTTTACAACATGTGGGCACAAATTCATTACTTTAAGATAGAAATGAACCCCCTATGACAACCAGAAGAGCTCCAAGAGTATCAATTTATCTTTGACATGTTAGGAGGGCAGAAATGACATGAGACCAAGCCTAAGGGGCATCTTTGAGCTAGAACCACTAGCCAAAAGAGTTGATGCACTTGCAAAAGATTCAAAAATATTAATAACTACAAGAAGACAACCATAAGCTTGAGAAATACAACAACAACTGGTACCTATTAGAAAGTTACTAAAACTTCCTTAAGTATTTGCTAAAGATCTACTAAAAGATATAATAACACTTGGTACCTACTTGAAAGCTTCCAAAACTTCCTCAATAATTGCTAGAGAACTACTAAAAGATACAACACTTGGTTCCCACTATAAAGCTGCCAAAACTTCCTTAGTATCTGCTAAAGAGCTACTAAAAGATACAATAACACCTTGTACCTACTAGAAAGCTACTAAAACTTCCTCAATACCTATTAAAAAGTTGTTGGAAAATGCAAAAAAAAAAAAAAAAAAAAAGCTTGGTAGTTATTAGAAACTAAGAGCTGCTAAAGAGTTGTATACTTTGGTATCCTTGTTAATGCTTACATTCATTATATTGCTTTGATAAGACTTGTTCAAACAACCATTTCTTAAATGTTGTTTTCCAAGCCTTATAAAATTCTCTCAGTCTATCCACTGTCATTAAAGACCTTATTTCTATTTTTTTTTTCTTACACTATGTCTCTTGTTCAAAACATAGTAGCTATTTACAACAAAGTATACATGGCTAAACAAACTAAAATACTAATAGACTGCATATATGGCCCAATCTTTATTAGACTACTAGACAGCAACTTCAAAATGTAACTAGATGCAATCTTTAGTCTACTCTTCCTGAAATAAAATTGAATGCAGAAGAGTGATCTTGCATACTCAGTAAGTAAATGCATAATGATACTTCAATCTCAAATAACATAACAAACATTTAAATATTAATAACTCATCATCATATCCATGCATAAAATAAAGAGTTTTTACTCTTAAATGCCACAAAGGCTTTCATTTTTGGTTGTCACATAGGCTATAAATATTGTTGCAGCACAAGCTATAAATATCATTACCACATAGGCTATCGAATGTTATTGCCACACAGGCTGTTATATTTTATTCCTACATAGGCTATAGATATCATTACCACATAGGCTATCGAATGTCATTGCCATACAGGCTGTTATATTTTATTGCCACATAGGCTATAGATATCATTGCCACACAGGTTATCGAATATTATTGACACACAGGCTGTTATATTTTATTGCCACACGGGCTGTTATATTTTATTGCTACACAGGCTATCAAATGTTATTGACATATAGACTGTTATATTTTATTGTCACACTGACTATAGATATCATTGCCACATATGCTATCGAATGTTATTGCCACACAGGCTGTTATATTTTATTGCCACACGGGTTATAGATATCATCGCCACACAGTCTATCCAATGTTATTGCCACATAGGCTGTTATATATCATTGTCACACAGGCTTTGAATATTGTTACTTGCCAAAAACATCAAGTATTATTCTTTCAACAAATCAACTACAAATTCACCAAAATTTCAATAATATAATGCCTAATAACAACACCCATAACTTTGGCAGCACATACTCATTCCCAAGTCATAATTTATCAATGTTTTATGAAAATAAATAAATCAAGAGTATAACAATCTTCTCATCAATGTATTCTTCAATATCATCACATTAAACAATATTTAATTCCATTGAGTATATATTCATGGCATTTAACCAATCACGCGTATAGTACCATTAGCTATTTACTTACCTCCTCCTTTAAGCTTATTAAGCTGTGGACGGTTTTGGCCTATTTCCACTATTATCTTCAATGCCTCGATGACCTATTTCAATACACCAAGTCATGATAACGTAAGATTTTCATCTTGTTATGCAACTATGGCATGATTCATGCAAGTGGACCTAGTGTTTGTGCATATTTTCCTTATATGGCAGCCTGAGCTTGCTATACTCTCACAACAATAACTCCATATATAATCATCCAAATTACTTGCTTCTCTTTTTCAAACAAACTATACACACAATGATACAACATATTCAAATTTCAAGCCAATATCAGACACATAAAATGTGGTGAATTTTTGAATTTTGTCCTATTACAATGTCATCTCAGTCTGAGTAGGTCTTGCATTCTTGGGTGTATCTCAAATTGTACAAATCCATATGCAATAATAATCTACCATCAGTTACCAAATATATAAAGGAATTTTCATGTTTTACTCATTGTTAAATTCAGTCTATATAGTCACCAAAACAAAGAACCAAATCTCAGGGTGAGTAGGTTTGTAACATGTTGACAAACAATCATGATGAAGGGACAATATCCCAACAACCATGCTGGATTTTGCAAAAATATTTCACAGGAATGTTTGTCAGACATAAATATACAACTTTAAAGTTTGTATCATCATCAAATTCTGAATCTATGGCCATCAAATTCTTGGAAAACAGAATTAAAAGAAAGGTAAGGTTTCATTGGGGTATAGGGCCAGTCCCAATCAATGAGCCATATCTCTTACCACACAGAAAATCAATCAAAACTGATTCACAAATATTTATAGGGGATATAAAGCTACAAATTTTATGTTTTGAACTTTGTCAAAATCAGAACATAAGGCTATCAAAATATAAGAAAACAGAAAGACTGAGGCCATTTGGATTGGTTGTGAACCAACCCTAATGAAGGAGCCATATCTCCTCACACAGACCAAATCAAGAAAAACTTATTCATATGAATTTATATGAGACATCAAACTAAAACTTTCATATTTTTGAACCTTCCCTAATTCCTCTTTTAAGGTTATGAAATCATGGGTACAAAATTTTGCTCTAACAGCAAAATTGACACAATCAACTTTTGTTCTCTCAAATTTCAACTTCCATCCAAGAGTACTATCTCAAATACTCCATAATTCTCACCAACCATGCATGATTAACATGTCATGAGGGGTTAATTTCATGTTAAAAGAAGATAAATTAACTTATCTAATGTCCCATAATTAGAAAACCTTAGGATTTTTTCCTAGGCAGCTCACTGTTCTTCCTCTCCTTCTTCTTCTTCTTCTTCTTCTTCCTTTCTTTCTTTCCTCTTTAGCTCTTTCTTTATTCTACTGTACCTCACATCTAACCCCTCAATTTTGATTCTAAAGGGTTAAAAATTACACTTGTAAACCTATTACAACAAAACAAAATCATGGTGTTTCATTTCTATTGGTTGGAAGTTCATTTTTCCTCTTTTAATCCCTTTTCTTCACTCCTTAAGCACCTTCATCCATCTTCTAATCCATAGAAGCTCTTTATACTTTTAAATAAGCTTTAAAATACCATTATTTATGATACTATAACATGCACACAACATAAGATAATTTTCCATGCAACCATACAAACATTACATATATGTTCAAGTGTCCCAAATGTAATGGTTCAAGTGTCATCGTCGTGTTTCTCCAATTCATATGTCTAAAAATTATTTATCCAATGCATATATTCAAATATAAAGTAATTAAAATGCATATGATTTGGGTTGAGGATGTTACACCCTATGCTTTCAGCAGACTTCTCAATAGTGATCTCATAAGCTAATAGCTTTCCTGTAAGCTCATTAAGTGACTGGGCTTTTATCCTATGAGCTTCCTTTATGGCTATCTTTTTAGCTTCCCACTTATATTTGGGAAGTGTTCTCATTGCTACCATGTCCTCATTTGAGTAGGACTTCCCCAAGGTTTTGAGAGTGCTCATAATGTCTATAAATCTATTATACATCTCAGTAATAGTTTCACCCGGTTGGTATACAAATGCTTCATACATGTATGTATGCATTTGTATCTTTTTCTTTTTTACTTCATTGGTTGGTTCCCTCATGCTAAGTTTGCAATGTGTCCCATATTTTTTTAGCTGATGTGCACATTTATAACTTAACATACTGAGATTTATGGAATGGTTTCACTATCAAAGAATATCTCTATATGATTCTTCCAATAACCATAGTCGTCTCTATTGAAAAATGGATGTTTATAGATCGATTATGATTTTTCATGACTTGCCATGATCTTTGCTTTAAGCACTTAATCTTTGATGAAGAGACAAATTATGATGCTAATTATTATCCCTTGGTGCCTTAACAAGGAATTGAATAGGGCAATGACAAGTATTAAAAATTAAAACTAAGTTCAAAAAAGATAAAGAATCAACAAATAAGAGTTATAGAGGTTTGACACAACTTACCTATGTCCACTCCTCTAGTATCTCCATAAGAGCCTTTATTATCTTGAAAGCTTAATGTGTTATCAATAACCTTTACACAAGTAAGTTTTCGGGAACTTACCAAGCCTTTACAAATGATAGATTTTCAAGCTTTATAAAGATCTTACAAATATATTACAAATAGTACTAACCTTAACCTAAAGTAGTTTTTAGGTACTACCTTAAAACTTTCACAATATCTGGTTTATAAGATTTCTCAACATAGGGCTTCCTCAAACTAAATACAACACTTAAAAAGGGAGAAAAACTTTCTTACTCAAGCAATAAAGATACTTAATCACTTCACACAAGGTATGCTTGATGAGGTTGAGAATGTGAAGAGAATTTCTAGAAATCTTATCCTTCAAACTTTATTTTGAAGATAGCTCTTACAAGCTTTGAATAATCAATTTTTTTTGGTTGCTAGATCATTATTTGTTCACTCTTTTCATTAAGAAAAGCTTTCATAATGGTATACTCACGTAATGGAATAGTTCTCTATATATTTTTATTAAAAGTAGGTCCTTTTATATCAAGAATAAAGAACTAGCCATTAGAGAGAATGTTTTTACTTCACATTTCACCTCAGAGTAAGTAACGCCTATTGAGACAATCCATGCCCTCATTGCTAATGCCTTAACCATCATTGATTTCACATAAAGGGGTGGTTGTCAAGTAAAATACACTTTTAATGATCATTGATTTTAATGAAACACCCGTTAGGACTAGTAGAGAACTTGACTAATGGCTCCTCCTTTGACTTTGACAAAGACTTATATCACTTTTTCTTCAATGACCATTGAATAAAAATAATAATTGTTACTTTTAAACTTTAATGCTCATTGGAGAAGGATTAATGTCTATTATAGATTCCAAGAAAGCATGAACTTGATGCTTTATTTTTCAAGATCTACAAGTTCTTTAACAACTATTGGATGGTTTGTAAACCTTCATCGCCTGTCGAGATATGAATATTACTTGCTAAGGGGTCTATAACTTAAAGCTTAAACTAGAGCATTTATCCAATGCACGTTGGTGAACTTTCAATACCTATTGGATGTACTTAACACCTATTAAAATATTGAGTGTGGCTCATTGAAAGGTCCAAAGACTTTGGCTTGATTTAGAGAGCTTTTCAATGCCTATTGAGAAGGATCAATGCCTGTTTTAGGCTCTAGAAAGTTTTATTCACTCTAAGGCACTTTGTCCAACACCTGTTATGAAAATGCAACATTTGTTGTGATGGAAAGCTCAACGTCTATTGTGAAAATGCAATGCTCGCTATGAAGGTTAATGTGCAAGGCTTAGTCGAAGCAATTGTCCAATGCTTATTGGGAATTAGGTAGAGCCTATTGGAAGGTCCAAAAGGCTATACTTAAGTTGAGGTGTTTCTCCAATACCTGTTCTGATAACATCAATGCCTATTTATATGTCCACAACACCTATTGAATGAGGACAATAGTCGTTGGTCTGTCAAGCTGAGTTTGCCTTGACCTTTACTCTCTAACACTTTGTGTTTTCAACCATATTTCCTTTTTCAATCGTCATAGTCTGAGAAATTGATATACCTACAAGTTTTAACACAAATAACTAGGATAAAGATGAGATCATTGACATGTTCATAATCATCAAAACAAGACTTAAAACCTTGAGGTTCAACAAATTTATCTAAATAGAGATGCAGTGGCAGACGACCTAACAGTGTGGGCCATACCAGAGTTCATGGAGCATAGTGTGCAAGCCTCACACAATTGCCTTAGCAAGACAAGTGACCCTAGTTCTATCCCTCGTGCCATATTGGGGGGTTCCATATTTATGGCTGAGTATCGGGGACATATGGTGAGTGTGTTTTAGATATTTCTTAATTAATATGTTATTTAACTTTATTATATACTTATTTATATTTTATAAAATATATTTATTTTTAGAGTAAGAAATTAGGCCACGACACTACATATTTCAAGGTGTTTAAGAATACGTATATCAGCTAGAAGAACTAGCAATATGTTGATCTACGATTTACATGTGTAGCTGTAAATTTTGCTAAGATTAATAATTTAATAGTTTATTTTCATTAATAATTAATTTTCTTTATTTAATTATATCATATTAAATTCTATTTAAATTATCATTAAATTACAGGATAGCTACCACAATTCATATGAGAGAGCTATTCAGCTTAAGGAGGACTCCTTCGAGCCACGTTAGCCTAATGAGAAGGATATATTCTTTCAAGTTGTAAGTGGACAGAAGAAGAAGCGTGTGTATGGCATGGGCCAACTTGCACCTACTATCTTCAATCAGTCCGCGTCCTCATCATCGACTGCTATTTCTCGCCAGGTAGTGAGGACCTGCAAGCTTCCATTGTTCAAGAGGTTTAGCACGATTTTCACGCTATGATGCATGAGTAGAGGCTATCATTCAAGCATCAGTTTGAGGAGCAAAGGCCGCAGATAGATGAGAAGCATCACCTCATTGTGGAGCTAACCCATGGCACTCAAGTTGCAGTTGCTCGTTCTCCCTCTGATCAGTCACCCTCCCCCCCTTCCCTCGATAAGCATGTGGACAATCCAGTTGATGGACTCATTTGATTTTTATGTACTCATGTACTTTGTCATTTTTTATGTACTTTATACATTATACTATGTCATAGTTTTTTTATACTTTATGATATACATTTATATATTAATAATATTATTATTTTTGATATTTTATCCTCATGATATATTCAATAAAAATAACTTGAATATTTCAAAAAATATGCAATTATTATATATATTCATTAGATGAAAAAATTACAAAAATTAGCAATGAATTGGGATGTCCCACTATAAGAAAATGTAAAAATTCTGACAAAATTTATCAAGGGAGAGGCTTCCATCAGTAAATATAGTCAAATCAATGACAAAATAAAGAGAAAATGTATTTTAAAATACAAGAACGAATTACCAACAAAATTCTATCGATAAATTACTGACAAAAATACTCCATTAGTAAATTATAGTGCCACGTTTTGGCACCATAGTTTACCGATGGATTCACTTGTGGAGGGAAATAAAAAGACACGCAAGGATTAACGTACTAGAAATCTCATTGGTAAATTAATAAAGAAAAATGAAAAAAACATACCAACAGAAAATGTAAAGTGACATGACACAGTATGTCGATATACAATATTACTCTAGCTCCCTCCCCTCGCTACCCTCCTCTCTCCCTTGGCTCCCTCTCATTGTTGCTACTCTTTTATCTCTCTCTCTCTCAATCCCCAAACGGGCGGTGGCGCGCGGCGGCGGCCGCGCCGGCGCCCCCGGGCCGGGCGCGGCGCGCGCGGGCCCCGGGGGCGGCGCGGGGAGAGCGCCTAACC
>CATIWR010059849.1:0-23960 GCA_949677035.1 Omphalea diandra
AATAAAATATATACATAAACACAAACACAATAAAAAAATATATTATTTTTTTTATATATATATATATATATATATATATATATATATATATATATATATATATATATATATATATATATTGTTTAGTAAAAACAACAAAATATTTTATTAAGGAAAAGTGTGAATGAGATAATGTGCCACATATGCCTTATCTGGCAATTGATTTCTTTTTATAAAAAAAATTAAATAAAAAAGTTTGATTGAATGTTTATTATTATTTGTATTTAGTGATATTAAATTATTTACTGATTTCGTTTAATTTCTGTAATCATGTTTAAAGCAACCAAACACAATTTTGATAATAACAATATTAAATTAAAGTTGTGTTTCATTACTCAAGATTCAGTATATAATTAATTAATAAATAAAAATAATATTTGATATCATTAAATACAAAAATGATAAGATCTAATCAACTTTTATATAAAATTTTATGCACATAATTATTAAAAAAAATTAATAAAATATATATAGAATTTGATAAGATTAAATATAAAAAATGTTGAATATTAAATCAAATTATGTTTAAAATTAAAAAAAAAAATTATCAATGAGATGTGAGATGTAGCATCACGACAAATATCATGTTTCGTGCTATGTACCAGTGTCTTTTTATTAAATCTAATTTAGTATTAATTTATCTTTATGGGGAGTTAGAACTCTCAATATTTGTATTTTATAGTATCTAAATGTGGCAAATGAATTGAGTCAGGTCATTTCAAGTTGGGTCATTTGTGGGTCAGATTAATTTTGAGTTGGGTCATTTTCATGTCAAGGCATTTTAGGATAGTGTTCGGATTACTCAAATTTCGGGCGAATTCGGATCACTCATCGGTTTGCATGTTGAAGAAATTTCAGATTGAGTTTCAAGTTTACTACTAAAAATAATATTTCAGGTAAAGTCATATCATTTATTATTTAATTTTTAAATGATTATTTTAAATTTTTTTATTATTTATGTAATATTTTTCATAATTTATTAAGATAAAAATAATAACTTCCTCTTAAAAAATTATTTTTAGTCAAATGGATTTTATATAAAATAAAACATGATTAATTTTTTTATCTTGATATATTAAATATAATTTATTTTTTTTAGCAAATGACTATATATAATAAAAACAAACAATTGAATCAAGTCCATATAGAATTATATTTAAGTCATATATCATAATTTAAATTAATTTACAAACAAACATATAATATCCAATAATAGTAAACCACTCATTATAAAAATTTTTTTGTGTATTATGATAAAATTTTATGTAATGAAATTAATTTTATCTTAATATGTGATTTTATCATGACATAAATTAAATTTATCGTAATTATTATAAAAAATAAGTAAACTTGACATAAATTTTTTAGTACATTAAATCTTTTAAGAAATTGTGGTAAAAATTTTAATTTAATGACCCAAAAAACATAAACCTTTGTGTGATTGTCAATTACATCCAAAAATTTTTAATCGAGTCAATTATACTCTAATTTGATGAATTGATTTTAATTATATCTCAAGTTAAAATCAGAATTTAACAAACTTTGTATTTATACTCAATTGATATTATACTTTCTTAATTAGTTCAATCAAACTCAAAATTAAGTTTATATCTTAATTCATATGATATATATATATATATATATATATATATATATATATATATATATTTATTTATTTATTTATTTATTCAAGTTAACTCCATTTTTGCTTAATTAGATTTATTATATACTTTTGTATGATGAATTTTATTTTATATTTAAATTTAAAAATTAATAATTCATAAAATTAATTTTATATATAAATAATAAATTATTTAAAATAAAAATTTCTAAGAAATATTTGAGAAATCAATTATATGTACTTAATTAAGATGATACTTTTATTTTTTTATTTAAATCAATCTCATTTTTGCTTAAATAAATTTATTACTTACTTTCATATGATGAATTTTAATTTTATATTTAAATTTAAAATATAAAAATTTTAAAATTTAAATTTATAATTCATAAAATCTTTCAATCTCTCATTTTAAAAAATTCATCTCAATCTCTCCTTAAAAAAATTCATTTTTATATTTTAAATAATAAATTTTAAAAATATTTAAAAACTAATTACATGAGCTTAATTAAGATAATATTTTTATTTTGTCTTCATTTTAATCCATTTTTTACTTAATCAAATTATTGTATAACTCTATATGAAAATTTTAATGTTATACTTAAATCTATAAATTTTTATTTAAATTTATAAATTATAAAATCTCTAAATATTTCGTTTAAAAAAATGTATTCTCTCAATCTCTCCATAAAGTTTTAATTTTATATTTTAAATAATAAATAGCATAAATTTATTTTATGACTGCAGTGCAGAGAAGTAGATGATAATTATTCTGAATGTCATATATTGGTGAAAAGAAAGGCAATTTGCGGTAGTCTTTCTTTGGTCCCAGCCTCTATAACTTTATTTACTAACACTCTTGTGCACTTAATTCTGGTGCAATTTTTCTTTGCAGTTTGAAATACACAAATATTGCAATGGTGACAATTCTGGAGAATGAGACAAATATTTTGACAGCAATTGAGGAATTATATCTATTCCGGAAACATCGGAATCAGAAAGTGTGGGCTGCCATATTTTTTTATGGTACATAAATCACTAATCTATGATTTCTTTAATTTATAGAATCACATTACTGGTGACAGAATTTAATTGTCAATTCCAGAACAAAAGACAGACATTTGTATTGAGTAATGTTCAGAAGAATGTAAACTACACATAAGAAGTTATGCTATTGTAAATCATTAGAAAATTACGGAAATCAACAACGGAATGCCCAAAAAGAAAAATCATGTTTCACTTCCATTAATTATAACATCTAATGTTATAATTTATCAGATACTAAGTTATTAGTTTTCTGTATGTCCTAGAATAGCTAGAAAGTGGTATCATTTTCTTTTTAAAGAATATTGAATATTTAAGTTTTGGCAGTTATGTAGCGGTGGCATCACAGATCTCTCATTTGATGCAATGGGGTATACATGGCAACTCATGAATTGCATTTTAACAGCAAGTTATTCAGTATGCAGACTAAATTCCCTCTACCTGAACATCTCAGTGACCTTATGAAATATTGCTTTTTATATTAGTAATTTCATCATGGAGTATGCAAACAATAGTCTTTCCAAGTAAATATTCAACATTTGTACTTATATCTCAGCTAACTCTGCGGCGGGTAATGGACAAAGCAAATCAGACAACAAGAAACGGATCCCTGAATGAAATTTCAACGGTGTTCCTAAATAATTTGTTGTCTCTACCTTTTGCCATCTTCTTGATCCTGCTGTTTGATGAATGGGAATATGTAATTAACACGTAAGCAAATGTCACAAGGTTACTTAAGTTTGCAAGGATTATGTGCTTATTGAACATTTTGTGATCATGTGGTTTTAATTTGCAGAGATGTGATCAGATTACCAATGTTCTGGTTTGTTGCAACAGCAAATGGTTTACTTGGACTTGCTATTAGCTTCACCTCTATGTGGTTCTTGCATCAAACTGGCCCCACAACTTACAGGTAATTGTGTGTGCTCTGCCCTTTACAAGGGGCGATCTTAACACTATAGTAAAATACGGAAAATGAATAGATAAATGCTCATATTATATATTTGCAAACTTAATACAAAACATGACTATTAATCGAAGTCATATTTAAATGCTTCAAATTAAACTAATGTGATCACGATAGTGAATAAAACAGATATATACAAACCAATTTAAATCGCCATCCAAATAAAAGAGATCCAATTATGGCTTCGGAACATGTTTAGAAGTCAACTACATAATTTTACAAATAGATGTTTATCAGAGAAATATCTTGGTAAGGTAAATAACTGGTGTATTTATTCATTGTTATTAGACTATTAGCATGTAAACCTTCCTTTGGATAATGATGGCAGGAATAGGGGGAAATATATTTGGCACTTCCAAATTGCATAATATTATTATAAATATGTGTAAATTTCGAACTCTTAGTTATTGACTATGCTATTTCTCTTGTTATTTGACATTGTTACGTTGAACAGTCTGGTGGGTTCATTAAACAAGATTCCTATCTCTATTGCTGGTCCAGTGTTGTTCAAGGTTCCCCTCAGTCTACCAAATATGTTCAGTATACTATTCGGTAATAAAATCAATAATACTCTATGAAACTTAGTTATTTTCCTGCATATAAGTGATATTATATTAACCTCATTTGCAACATGTTTTCCATCAAGTCTGTTTGCTTGGATATTCTTTGCTGGGGCCAAAATGTCATGATCTCATAATCAGACTACATAAATTTGATGGAAGGTAAAAAAAAAAACTATATCATAGGCAGTGAAATAGCTTATGCATGTTTATTGAGAAGTTTCATGCTGTTTCAATTTCTATACAAAATCCCCAGCCTAGAAGCAGCAGAAGCTTTCATTGGTTTTGTGGATTGGTCCCATGTCGAGTAATAGTAGTCGTTCTTGTCCTTTCCTAGAGGATTCTTATGCCAAGTTGACCCTCTCGGAGGAGGATGATGGGGGTTTGGAGATGGGTTGCGAGGATCTCGTCAGCACGAAGGAAGAGTTTAAAAGGTGTTTGATTAGGCATACACTTACTGACAGGTCTATCCATTTCAATGCCATGAAAAATACCCTTGCAACTTTGTGCAGACAAGTCGTGGGTTTTGAATTAAAGATATAGGGCAGCAAATGTTCACGTATCACTTCTTTCTCGAGGTGGATTTACAAATAGTGTTGGACAGTGGACCTGCTATTACTTAAACGCTTAGCTGATGATGAACAACCAAATAAGGTACACTTGTTTGCAGCAGATTTTTGGGCACAGTGTACAATCTCCCAGCTTTTTGACTAGAAAAGATTTTGGAGGGAGTTAGTAACTATGTGGGTGCCTTTGTAGCTTCTGATCCAAATAATTTTTCTGGCTTTTGGAAAAGCTACATTCACATTAGAGTTTCTATTGACATAAGGAACCCTTTGAAAAGGAGGATGAAGATAAAAAGGACCGAAGGGGAATGATTTTGAATAGATTTTAAATATGAAAGGCTTCCACATTCTGTCTTGTGTGTGGAATGATAAGGCATTCTGACCATTACTGTAAAAGGTTGTTGGATTGCCCACAGGAGAATATTGAACGAGCTTGTGGCAGTTGGTTGAGAGCAGCGCCAAGACGACCACAGGTGCAAATTGGGGAGAGGTAGCTCCGATTAGAAGCTTCCGAGGAAATGGATACAAGTAAAAAAGCCATGGCAGCCGAAGGGTATAGTTTGGTAAGGAACTGTTAAGCATGAGAGGTGGAGGTGATGGGGGCGATAAATCTGGAGATTGTGAGATTGTGACAACGCATAATAAGGGTAGGATTGTTATGAGAAGTCGTTGTAGTGGGAGTGGTAAGGATTATGGGATTAAGGGAAGTGAAGCGGGAAAAGGGAATTATGTTCAAATAAGAGATTTAGAGAGTCTTTGTTGACCATAAATGACGACATACGAAGGATGATTCAGAACATCCTGCAGAGGTAAATATGGACTTATCTAATGGAGTGACTAGGCAAATGGACTCGGTAGATCCAACTATTGTGTTGGGCTCAAAAAACTTGATAGAGGCGAGACCTATCTAGCAAGCCCGCCTAAAGCAATGAGTATTTTATTTTGGAATTGCAAGAGCCTAGCCAACCCACGTGCAATTCAGGTCTTGAAGGATGTGGTCCAGACTAAAAGACCGTGTATAATTTTTTTCATTGAAACTTTAGTCAACAAACAATGTATAGAATGGGTTGAAGCCCAACTTGGTTTTGAAGGTTCGAGTATGATGGAGTGTGAAGGGCATAGCAGAGGGCTAGTGTTACTTTGGCAAAGAAAAGATATGGTCAATATATTGGGGTAGTCCAAAAATTTCATTGATACTAAAGTTACGGTGGAGCAAGCGGGGTGTTAGCAGTTAACATGATTTTATGGGTTTCTTGAGTAGAGTAAGGGAAAGGAGTCTTAGGATTTGCTCAAAAATTTAGCTTCTATTTGGAATCTGCCTTGGCATGTGATGGGAGAATTCAATAACATCCTAGCTCATTCTGAGAAGAGAGGTGGGGGATCTCAACTGCAATGGTCAATTTATGGGTTTAGGAATGTTGTGGCTGATTGCAAGCTTGTAGATTTGGCATTGCATGGTTACCAATTTACATGGGAAAAGCCATTGCATTTCATGTTTGTGATATCTCATGATACATGACTTATATATTTGTGCTTGTTTGGTGCTATTAATGCTATTATACGGTTCATGTGATGTTGGGATATTTGTGATTATGGACTTCAAAACATGCTTAGGTCCCTTAACTTGGAGATATGGTAAGACTATGACATGAATTTTCTTCTTTACCTACTTTGATATTATAGTCCTCATAATGGTTACTAACTTTATGTTTCCTTAGGTGTATAAGCATATTTGAGCTTGACCATGAGTAATAGTCTTGATGGTAATTATTTGGATTAATTATGCATTATATGAATATTGGATATACATGATCTCCCTTTGCCATGTTGCATGATCCTTATCCCCTTGAGATTAGTTATGTGAATGATGGACATACATAACCTCCCTTTGCCATAAAGCATGACCCCCATTCCCTTTGTATATTGATTGTGATGATGCTTTGGCTTGATTGATTGGGTTGTGCTAGGAGCATGTCTAGGGGCGATAATCAGATTAATTAACAACATAGTTTAAATGATAAAAGTAAACCAATGATGCCCAATGGTCGCATCCTAATATTTGTGTGGTTTGCAGGTTCACGATCTCTTTTCTAAGCTATACCCAATTTTTCGAACTAGATCTCTGATGGGGTAAAGTTGAATTGGGTCTTCTAAATGATTTAGTTAGATTTAGATTTTCTCTTGCTTGAATTCTTGTCCCAACAAAGTCAAGTGCTAACTCCACATCTTTTAAGGATGGTACCAATGCATTGTCCTGCGTAGTTACCCCATTGACCATCAAATTGAAAGAAAGGCCTTAAACTTGCGTAAGTCCTCAAAGTTTCCCTATTGATCCAATCAAATGCCACTTTTTTGAGGTTCTTATCAATGTAAAATCCTCATCCTTTCGACCATCTATTGGTCAATAAAAGGATGGAGTCGTAAGTAAGATTTCATTGATTCAAGTGCAACCATGAAAACCTCGAAGTGCTCACAATGGCAACTCTATTGGGGACTTGAAATTGACTTCACCTTCGATCTATGGTTTACCTTTTACCATATTAAATTTGTAATTACTTGGTCCAATTGCATTTATGTAGCCTTCACACTTTACCACATGCATTAGGTCTACCTTTAGAGAAATTGATGAGTTCTCCAAACTTAAGTCTTAAGCTTCATTTGGCTTAGGAGATGGTGAGGAGGATTCATCACTCACGAGCTAAGTACTTTTAAGTATATCAAATAGGGAATTACAACAACCGCCCTGTAAGCTTGTGGGAGCCATCAATTACAACAACCAACTCAACCATCCAGGCACATATATAAGACAATAGCACCTTAAAATATATTTCTTCTTCAAGAAAAGGGTTAAAGTCTCAAAGAGAACAATAGTTAGGCCTTCCATTCCCCTTGCAAATATCTGTATTCCCCCTACCTTACAATGTAACAAATTTTTTATTGCAATGTAAATAATCGTGTATAGCCCTTGCCTCTCTTATAAAGGGATTCTCTATTATTCTTTTATACATTTTCTTTTTCAAGCAACGTAAAGAGTTTTCTCCTTGTGTATGTTATTAGATCCTTTTATGTACATGTTCTCTTAGGTCTTTGACTCTCTTTAGTCCGAGGTGATCGCCAACATTCTCTACCCCTCATTAGTGAAAGAATGAGACCCCACCTAAGAAAGAGCCTTTAAACCTCGTGAGTGGGAGGAATAAGGTTGGAAGGATCTTTTGCTAATAATGTGTGCACAACACACATATATACATTTACTACTTATACATGCATTATACATATAACTATTGTCATGTAGTCATCATAACTCCATCCAAACCCCCATGGAAGAGAAAGGGCAATCGACTTGCTAGAAAAGTAAGACATTAAGTTCAATCCAAAGAGTTGAACCACTCATGAAACCTACCATACTGCTAGAATTTTAGAGAAGATGATGGCTAACTTTAATCACAAAATGAAGGAGAGAATTATCAAGGAGGTGAAAAGATGTGTTAATAAAATTCTAAAGAAGGGGGAAACCTCTGTAAATAAAACTAAAAGGGAAAAGCACCGATAGGGGCACCTCAACCCATGGTAATTAATAATGATTTGTTTAGGATAAAGGAATACCATAAGAGTAAAATGGCCAAGGAAGTGGTAAATATTGCTATTACTCTCAATAACCTTATGGAAAGTGAGAAGAAGGCCAATCAATTTGATGACTTTAGCCAAACAGCTATAAAAGATATAAAAGGCTCTAAGAGCCAAAGCCTAGAGAAAGGAATTGACATTTAGGAGTTACGTGCCTGTAAACCAAAGAAACTCCCAGTTAACTGTATGTTCGAGCTCTCAAAGTTACAGGTATTTAAAATGCCAAAAACCATGTTTGCTTATATGTATTGGTCATAAAGGCATGTAGGGTGCCCACTAACACAATGTTGGAACTTTTTGAGTTATTGTTAGAAGGATCCGCTAAAACATGGTATTTTAATCAATTAAAGACAATTAAAGAGGATTAAAAAGAGTTAACAAAGGCTTTCAAGAAGCATTATGCTTGTAACTCAGACTAAGAGATTACTTTGCATGATTTGGAGTCCTTGAAGTAGAAAATAGGTAAGAGCTTATAAGAAGGTAGAAGAAAATGACCTTTCAGGCCACCACTAGGGTTACCGAGAGAGAATAAGTTCGAATGATTGTCATAGGGGCTTTTCCTGGTATTAATGTTTGAATTAGAGGATGTTGGTGCAAAATTTGAGGATCATGGAGAAGTCAATTTGTAAGCTAAAGAGTTAAGACTGAGTCGAAAGGTGTTATGAGGGAAGACGAAATGCCCCGTCTCAACCTCATGGGGAAGGAAACAAGATAGCTGACATGAATGTAGTAAGGGCTTTGAGACAGTTTACAAAATTGGGAATGGCACTATCTATGGCGTTTGAGGGACTACACAAGAAGGGGGTACTAAATCTTTGACACTGAGACCATCCCCTAATCGATTGCTAAAAGGAAATGACGCTAATGCATATTGTGCTTTTTATAAAAGGGCTAGGCACAACACTGATGATTGTTACATGCTAAGGCATGAAATTTAGGATCTCATAGATAACAAGACTATTGTCACACCTAGTGTTGGAAGACCAAGCATAAAAAGGAATCCTCTCCCGAGCTATCGTAATGTTCCACCTCTTAACCAAGGATAGATTATAAATTCTTGAAGAAGTTGCTATGGTTACCACTAAAGAAGTATTAGGGGAGGTTATTGTTCTGGTTGACATTATTAACCCATAAGAGAGCTCCAATAAAGAGATAGAGGAAGCAAAGAGGGAAAGAATGAATAAATTATATGAAAAGAGTGATGAGGAGAAAGAAGGGGAACAAGTGAATCATGTAACTCAAAGTGGAAAGTATTATCCAGATAGAGAGGCTCATAAGGAATAGAGAGAAGAGAAAGAAAGTGATAAGTTATAGTGAAGGAAAAGGAGGAAGATAACTGTATAGTGAAATAGTTGAAGAAGATGTCAGATCAGATCAATGTGTGGGAGTTGCTCATCACTTCGCAGAAGCATAAGAAGGCTATGATGAAAGTTTTATCAAGCTTGACCATCTCCAGGGAGGCCACATCGAAGGATACTATTGCTTTAGTCATCCATAAGGGAAAAATCACCTTTTTTGGTGAAGATTTGCCACTAGAAGGAAGGGATCATAATCTAGCCCTGTTCATAATAGCTGAGGTAAAGAGAAAGCACACACTCTATGCATAATGGTGGATGATAGATCTGGGATTAATATCTATCCTTTAAAGCTTTTGCATAAGTTTAGGGTATTAGAGAAGGATTTAAAGGTATCAAATAGTATCATCTAGGTCTATGGCAATAGTAGAAGGTTGACTGTTAGTACATTTAAGACTATGGTGAAAATCGAGATTGTGGAGGTGATGGTGAAACTTACAGTCTTAAGCATCCATATTACTTTTTCACTTTTATTGGGAAAGCCATGGTATCACCCATTGGGAGAAGTGCCATCCACAATGCATCAGAAGGTTAAGATTCTTTACAAAGTTAAGGTGGTGACCATCTGTACATAAGTTAGGCAAATTATATCGACATTAAACATAGTTATGCTGCACCTCAGAGGTTTTTCCAATTACTAAAATTATAAATAAATGGTTGACTTAAAGGTAATGGGAATAATGAAAAATATGAATTTTTTGCCTGGTCAAGGATTGGGAAAGAATTTTACAGGAGTGTCAGAGTTTTCAAAGATTTCAATTCAAACTGCCAAAAGGGGACTGTGTTATCGTGGGAAATGAGCTAAATCAAAAGTAAGAGATCTGCATAGGCCTTTATGGAATTTTTGTATGAAAGAAGGGGAAGTAGCGAGATGAGTCAAAGAAGAAACGATTGACGAAGATGAGAAGCCACTAAGTGAAAACACCATGGATGATTTGGAAAAGTCATTCTTTCAAATAGGAGTTAGAGAAATAAGTTATCTGAACTATAAAAATTCAAATGAGCAAGATGAAAAGAAAGAGAAAAAGAAGAAAGGCAAACAAATTATGGAGGAGGAGACTATTCAGGGATTAGAGCAAATTGCAATTTTATATGGCCCTCAAACTATATGGCTATGGAATGATAAGTGGAAGTTTACTAAAGAGGAGCATAAGTAGTACTTATTGGACTAAGAGTTTTGTGCTACAAGCGTGGATTTTGTGAAGAAGAAGTCTGAGATTACTAATCAATAGAATGGGAATATACTGGACTGTGCAAGTTCATAAAAGGCATATATATTAGGTTGACTCTAGCAGATATTGAGAATATGATTATGAGTTCCATTGAGGACATGGGTGATGGTGAGAAGGCAAAAGATCAAATAACAAAAACTAAGTAAGATGAGTTAGAAGAGGCGGCCCTTTGGGAAAGCTTCATGAAGATTGAGTTAAGGGATAATTAGATGAGGTAAGACTTTAAAAAACTTATGAAAGCAATGACTAGTACATAATCCAAGAAAGAACAAGGACTGAATAGGTTGGCAACTTAAGTGCAATTTAGGTGACTGATAAAGGAAGAGTTGCGGAAGAAGAGAAGACTAATGCCCAAGAGACCCCTACCCATATGCTAGAAGAAGTTGTCTTTCCTGATTTTACTGATGTTCTTGCTTCCAATCTCTTTGAAGACAATGATATATTTATTTCCAAGTTTAAGGCAATGAATGATGAGTTTGCTTATTTGTATGATGTGTTCCCTGATGATAGTGTGCATATCATGCATCATTTCATGAACACATTTAATATTAATTATATACATACCACTATATTTAATCTTGTCACATAAAAAAAATCTAAAAATCTTGCTCATTGTCAATGATGCATTAGAGAAATGATGGAAATTTGAATTTTTACTCAGAAAGCAGTAGAGGGCCTTTGTTTAGACATATGAGGATATGTTAAGGTTGATAGGCAAATTATTGAACATAGAATTTTGACTTATTCGCATTGAGACCCATAAAGCAGAAGTTTCAAATAATGAGACCTGAGTAGGCTCAACTGGTCAAACACTACAAAAAAAATGCTAATTTAGAGACAACATTTAGCTACCACATGAATATGGTCGCTATATAGCTATCACTTAGCGATCAATCTACTACCATTTGAAGTTCAGTCGAGTGGAAATGAAATTAGATATCATCTTGCGACCAAATAATGACCACAAATTGGCCAAACATATGGCAACCACTTATAATGGTCTTTAAATGGTCGCTAAATTGAGAAAAAAAATATGATTTAGCTAGCACTTTAAGACTATAAAGTGGTAGTTAAATCAGCGACCACTAACATATGGTGGCTATATATGGCTCTAAAAAATGGATTTGTGGTCCCTAAATAGCGACCACTTTATGTGGTCGCTATTTATAATGATTTTCATTACAAATAACGACCACATATTATGTAATCACTATTTAATAGTATAAAATAGCGACTGTGTGGTATGTAGTTGCTAATTGTAATGAAGTTCATTACAAATAGCAACCATATATCATGTGGGCGTTATTTAGTTTGAAAAAATAACCACCACATGGTATGTGGTTGTTATTTATAGTGACATTTATTACAAATAGCGACCACATACCAAGTAATCACTATTTAGCCATTATTTTAGTTAGGGTAAATAAAAGCGAGATCAACAGATTCCTTAAACCGATACTTGACTTCATTGATAATTGCCTAAACACTGCAATTCGATAAATTCCCTGAATTGTTATTCGATGAATTCGCCAAATCTCCAGTAAATTTTGTTTCGTTCTTGATTCTATTTGTTACCATCAAAATCCTCAATTCCCCAATTATCGACATTGAGATTCCATTGCTGCATTTTGTTGTTGTTGCTCTGACATTGTGTTGCTTGTAGTTACTGCTATCAATTCAAGGATTGGTTGGAGATTATGTTGATTCGATTGATAACATTACTTCGAAATCCATTCTTAATCCCTAAGTTCTCTTCTTTTTCTTGATTTTCTTGATTTCGTTTTGTTGTTTATTGGTTTGATGATGTTGGTTTATCCGCTTATCATAGCTGCTTTATTGTTTTCATAAATGGATTTATGCCCATTTATATTCCTTATTTTGCCTCTATGTTGGATTGTTTAGACATGCATAAAAATGGTTTCTTTCATGTAAACAGTGATTTGGTTTTCATTACCTTTAATCCATATAAATAACTTGCAAATTCAATTAATCACCTTCAGTCTATTTTTAAACTCACATATCGATTGCAATCTATCGAGGCTGTTGGGATCGCATGGGGCAGCTAATGGTGAGGATGGAACAATTGATAAAACGTACTCTACTAGAAGATAATTCTTCAGTACCTAAGGTTTTTCTTTTTCCCTTTGTCACAGGATGTTCTTAATTTATTGGAGAATAGAAAGGACAATAGGCTCATGTACAAAGGGTCACAAATAGCAATATCTATAAGTATTGCTTATGCAATTTTAATAATTCAAGTTATCTAGTTTGGATTTAGATATTTATTTCAGTTGAACTAATAAAGCTGCAAATGCGTTGGGGACCTTCATACCCAACTCTTTATGGCTTTTGGACGTTCCATCTTTATCCCTTCTTTTGTTGAAGATATTATATTGAAACTCATCACCTACAAATGCATGTCTCGACATGGCAGCTTTGGACTTACCTAGTTGAGGATACTTAAAATTTGGTCATTTTCCAAAATTAGAGTTAATAACACAAAATTTAGGAGTTAACTCCAATTTTCTTTAATGGGTCCACCCTATATTTTGAATACACTAATTCAAATTCTATGTAGATAGATAATGAGCATCCATTCATTATCATTAAGTAATGAGGAAAGACCTTAGAGAATTACAATGAGAAAAAGCATGGAATATTGTTACTATTGTGTAAGTGGAAGTGGAGCCTATTTTTATGTGTTTAAGTAAGAATAATTAGGCAAGTTTGCCATTTTCACATGTGGAACTGGGAAGTAAAGCATTATCACTTACAAAATCACAATTAATAACCCATAAGTTAGGGGTTAAATCCAATTTTCAAATTTTAGATTCACGCATTCAAATTCTATGTAGATATATAGTGAGCATAGAGTCACTCCCTTTTAAGTAATAAGGCAAGGCCTACGATGTAGAGACAAGGAAACAACATTATAACTTGCAATTTTTAATCTTGTATGCACAGGTTCTTCAGAAAAGGGCATTCATATAGGGATGGCAATGCATCCAAAGATTACCTTGATAGTTGATTATGAGTATCAATATCTATTTTCACAGAATTAAGTGTTATGCACTTCCTGTGGTACTTGAAGATATTTTGTATTTGCGATTTTAGTGTTAGATTAAAAGACCAAGAGGAGGGTGACTTGGGACCTGTTTATGGATTCTAGTGAAGACACTTTGGTTCTAAGTACATAAATGTTCCTTTATTTAACTGGTGGGATATATTGGAGTGTTTATTTTTGTATATATAACTTGTACTTTATAGGCACACTAACATGCATGCTGACTACACTGGCCAGTGATTTGATTAGTTGATAGATATAATTAACAAGATTAAGAATAAACCAGATGATTATTGAATTACACTTTTAGTTTAGAATCCTTTTGATCTCAAATTGACAGCACTTTCTCCTTTCCATATGTTTGCTCATGTTGTTGATTAATTTGCATATTTTATTTTGTAGTTTTTTATCGAATTTCTAAATTAGATGCTTGAATTGCTTGAATGCCAGAGCCTAAGCTTATTGACCATGCTAGTTTGGATTATGTTGTTTACTTGCCCATGTACCTGATAGGGTATACTTCATTTTCATTTTCATTTCTTCTATTTTTGCTCTTGTTTATTTTCTTTCATTTGTTATTTATTAGCGATTTTTTATTGTTTGTGATGTAAACTTAAGATTTTTGTTCCCATTATATTCCTCGATTGGCTATCATGGTTTCAATTAATTGGACAAATGACACCTTGGAGGTAGCAACAAAGCTATCCAATGTTACTTCCAGCAACATTAACAAGATTTCTATTTCGAATATCCCACTTCGATCACAAAGGTATAAACACACATCATCCTTTATACCTATCTGATTGTTTATTAACTCTTCAAATATGCAAGGACTATGATCATGATGTCGTCCCAAGAATAAGATGTCTACTTTGGACCTTTGTTTCTAGGTGATGCATATTACATGTAAACAAGGAGATTTAGCTTCATAATTGGGTTTTTGTTTGAGTTAATAGCCTTTCATACTATGATATTTTTGGTGTTTATTTATTTTATAGAGAGACAGTGGGTTTTTTTTTTTGGAGGGCGGCATCTAAAATTTTTTGAAAGGCGAAAGGTATTGTCAAGTTTACACCTCTGACTTCTTGTTCTACTAGATAAACTCTTGACCATTAGGCTACTAGTCCTATAGTTGCTTATCATTGATTCTTAATTATCACTTTTTGACACTTGTTTTTTTCTTTAGTTGTGATCATGTGATGTTCTTTATGTTATTATCCTATCATGTAACATATTCATAGGATTGTGTTTATTAGTTGTATTCTTGTTTAGCTTTATGAATTTAAATATTGTAATAATCATGTTAATCCTGGATTGCAAATTTTGGACATACATAGTGATGACTTATGCCTTTACATTTTGGACATGTTATATCTTAATGAAAGAGTATGAGAAAGTTGCTACGATGCTGTTATGAGAGTTGCTATGCTGCAGTTGCAATTCCTTAACTCAAAAAAACATCGTCCTAATTAATTTACAGTAAGAAAATTGTCTCATCCAATTAGTTAAATTTAAATCTAGGTTCCAATATTGATTTTGTTCTACTGTTTTGATTTTTCTTCTTTTTTTTTTTAAAAAAAAAAAATAGAAAGACGAGTGTTTCAAAGTATTTGCCAAAGAATATATTATTTTTTTCTTGTGAAAGTAGTTTCAGTAAGATTTAAGTTTACTAGTTAAAACTTATAACAACTATAAGTTTAGGCACAATCTTTTTTTTTTTTTAATGATGTGCTTTTACATAACAAAAATTTATCATGACTTTACTGCTCTTAAGTCCTCTTGAGGAATGTACCTCTAGCATTGTGAAAAAAATTAAGCATATGCTAGAAATTGAAAGCACTATATAATTGAATATTTTTTTTCTAGTCAATCATCCAATGATTCTGAGATGTGCATTAAATATTCTCATATAGGATCAAAAAATTGATATTAGCAATTCAACCATTCACCTTTTGTTGAAACTGAACATGAATGTGACACCACTTGAAGATGTCAGATGCATTGCATAACACTTTCTTTTGCAAGTACAATGACTTTTGCATTTTGTTTGGGTGTTAATATGTTTCATTTTACAAAAACATTACTTGAAAGAGGATGAAGGGCAATAGAATTTATAGTTTTAATAACAACATTGTGAATAAGGAATATTACATGCAATGCTTGCCCCATTTTTGTATTTATCAATGTTTTGTTAGGAATTTCTCATAAGTGTGCCACATTTTTTATTTTTTACTTTAGCAAGGAGTAGGAGATTTTTGGACTCTACATATACAAAAATAGAAATGAAACTTGCCTTTATGCAAATTTCTTGATGATTTTTTGATTACCCATATGTGTATATGTATTGACATTCCATATTCACTTGCTTAACACTTAATTTGTGATTTTCATCTTGGTGGACAAGTTATGCTATTGAGTATTTTAGTGTACTTAATATTATTAACTTTTATTGAATAGATGGGGAGATTCTTATCGAAGACATTATCAAATTGGGCAATCATAGATAGATGATTTCAAAATAGTTTTATTTTTAATGTTGAGATTGTAGTTGTGGTTTTATTTTTTTTGATTTGTTTTGATGTGATGTGTGTTTGATTTGGATAATTATATATTATTATTTCTTTCTAATAGATTAGTTTTTATTATTTATTAATCTTAATTTTTGATATTTAAGTTTCAAAATAAAAAATTAATTATATAAATAATATTATTAAATGTAAATACAATATTAATATTTTAAATATATTATATAAATAATTTTAAAAATATAAATAACAAATCTCTAAAAATAAAAAGACAATTTAGAGACTACTATTTGTGGTCTCTAAATAGTCACTTATGGTCTCTCATGATAAAGCACTTAGGGACCACATAATGTGGTCTCTAAATAGAAACCATATTATGTGATCACTAGTTTAGTGACCACATTCATTCTGTGGTTGTGAAACCATTTGTTACCAAAGTTTTAGCAACCACAAAATGCGATTGCTAAAGTGGTCACTAACCTGGTTTGCAACTGTCACTTTTGTTGAATGTCCCTCAAGGTGAGAGTTCTTTCATTTAAATAGAAAAAATATTTGATTTACATCCCTAAAAATCTGCAATATATCCCTAAAGATCTGCTAATAATCTGCTATAATATCCCTAAAAATCTGCTACAGAAATATATATACCATAATTACAATATATCTTTATATATACCATAATTACAATATATTCCTAAAGATCTGTTATATATATCTCTAAGAATCTGCTATATATCCCTAAAATCTACTACAAAAATATATATACCATAATTACAAAGATATATACAGTTATGGAAATAATATGTCAACTATGCTAATAAACACAAATCCTGAATATATTGAATGAATCAATTAACATAATCGAAAATCAAAAGAACTGAAAATAACTGAATCGATTTGAACTGTAACGGTAATTAGGGATGGTACCATTATTAACTTTTACCCACTTTGATAACCGAACATATTCAAACTGGATCGATATGGACTATTATCTATAACCGGTTTGTGTGTTTATATATATATATGCTTGTTTTTTTATAAATTTAATTTTTTAAGAAAAAAGATTCAAAATATTTGAATTCTTGAAATTGAATCGAACCAATTCACTGGTCTCGAATAGTCAAATAGAATCGAATTGAAAATTAGTTTAGTTCAGGACTGATATTTTTATTTATTTTGGTTCGCTACTAATTCTTATATTTTTCAAATAATCGATTTTTGACTCAATTTCAGATAATTTCAAATAACAAATTCAGGACTGTGACCTATCACCCCAACTTAATAGTGCTATTGCGACTCAAGCTTTTCTTCTCTTTTCCTTAGTACTAGATTTTCTGTACTTGCTAGGTAACTCGAAAAAAATAGAGTAAAAATAACCTGAGTTTGAAAAGGGCAGGATGACCTGGAACCGGCTGAAGTGGTAAAGCATTAAAAATTGTGGTTTTCATCAAAACCAAGACAAGCAAAGCAACGCGCTGGAGGAACTTGCAGGTCATGGCCATGTTGGAAATGTCCTGTAGGCCCAGGTAAGCGGCGCAATGAGCCAGAAAGTCCTCGCTCAAGTCGGTAATCTTTGTTGCTGTTGTTATTGGTGGTGGTGGTGAGCTCAAAGCCCTGGGATTGGACGGTAATGGGTCCGCCATCTTCTTCAATTATCATTTATGGAGTCCTGCGCTACGTCGAAGGAGATTACTATTATTATTTACGAGCGAATGAAGTTAGGAAAAGGAGGATAAGCCAGCGCGGGAAGATCGTACGGTTTATTGTGTTGTCGACGGTCTCACCTTTGTTTTGGGAGAAGGCAGCGTTGTGCTTGTGTTTCACCGACGCAACTGAGTGAGTGTAAATCAAGAAACCTTATCACAATTCATTCAAATCATATGAAATCATCGAATTTAATATTCTAATGTATAGTTTTCATTTTATTTTTTTAGTTATAACTCGAGAAGGATGACTCGAACTCAAAAACTAAATTACCGCAAAATTAAGTTTATGGGTACATTTTCATTTTATTTCTCAAAATAGAATAATTATCATTATCATAACACAGTAGTTATTAAAAAAGATTTTTCAATATTCTTGCAAAAAAAATTTTAAATTAACTATAAAAACTTTTAGTGATTTTTATCATAACTCTAAAATTTATATATATTTTTTAATTTTATCTATTTATAATTTTTATAAATATAAATAAATGAAATTTTGAGGGGTAAATATTAATGTTGAAAAGTATATCATAATATTAGACTATTCATTTGAAAGAGGTGTATAAATAAAAATATATTCTAAAGAGAAAATTTTAATTATGAAAAGGTAAGAGATAAAAATTAAAAAAAAATGATATTGTTTTGAGACAATTTCCTTACCATTCTCTGATCTAAGAATACATTGAAGTAAATAATGCTTTAAATGTTTTAAATCATGTTTGTTTATAATTTATTAGTTTGCATATTTTAAAACATAACAAGAGAATTGATGGTTCCTGTTGAAACAAAATTAAATGAAAAGATTTTTAGATTTAGAGGATATTACAACGACATAGGTTAGCTTTCTTTTTTCAATATTTGGAAGGTTGACTAATCATGGAGATCAATATGTTCTAAATAGTCTTAATTAATTTTTAAAAATCTTTAAATTAATAATAAGTATAAGAAAAGCTCAAACTCTAATAATCGTTTGGGATTGACTTCATTTGAGAATCTTCATAATGAAGTGAACTAAGTCCTTGAGTATTTTCATGCAAAACGTATAATTGTGGGTTTACCCAAAAAAAAAAAAAAAAAAAGACCTTAACAAGTGAGATGGAAAACTTAATGAATGCTAATTTAACAAGTCAATAACTTTAAAAGGATTAATTTCTTAAAAAGAGATATTAAAATTGAAAAAAGATAAAATGATTCCTCACATAGATTTAGAAAAAAAGAGAGCCAATTGGAGTAATAGTATCTTAGTCCAAAACCTTAAAAAGTTTTTAAGGTTGGAGTATGAAACTTTTATGTGTATAGATAATATAATTTTTTTAATGGGCTTATTGTCTAAAAAAGAACTGTACAAATTAACTTTCTCTCATAGCACCGGGGGGAACTTATATCTAAAGATAATTTTTTATGGCATGTTATTCTCAACCTTGACTGGAAAAAAGCATGCGTTAGAAAATGATAGATGAATGGATCACCATAATTAGGTTTATAATCAAATATGGTGTATTCACTACTCCTGAGAGCACCTACAAATTGTGCATAGCATTATAGTTGGCAATACTAAAAAATTTTAGGATCAACTAGTAGCCAATACATCCATAAAAGAATAAATCAATAAATAAGTATTAATAGATAGAGCATTAGCTATAGTGGTAGATACTTAAAAGAAAAAAAAAGAGTTGTATGGCTATTCAATTTCAATAGTTTTTAAAAAAGGAAATTTATTTATTAGCTTTAGTAAAACTATAGGATATAATGTGTTATCTAGATAACTATACTTATGAATTTCAACAATATTATTATAAAATCTAGATATGGTTACTCTAAATTACATATTAAATTTTTCTTTGCTAAATTACTAAAAGCTTAGCCTAAAGTAGCAAAGACAACCTTTGACCTTCTTATGAATGAAAATAGAGTCACTAATGGTTTAGAAGGTAGGATGTCGTATGGTATGTCATGAGAAAGACATGTGCGAAACTCCAAGTAAGGCAAGATGCAAAACAACTTTCTTATTTGAATAAGATTTATTGTTTTCAGACTGAATGCGTTCTTAGAAAGTATAATTGTCCATTAGGATATGAGGAAAGATCTAGAACAATAAACCCCTTAAAAAAAGATTCAATAAATGCAGAAAAAAAAAAGAGGAAATTAAGGAGAGAGAGAGATGAGAAAAGGCATATAGTAAAACCATAAGGTTTTTAAAAAAGAACAAACCTTAGGGATAAAGATAGGATAGATGCCTTTAAGACAAAATATGGAAGAGAACCTAAATATCCTACAGATAAACCTCTAAGCAATTGTTTTTATTATTGGATTTATGGTTCAAAAGATTATAAGGCCAATACTTATCCTTCAAGAATAAAAGAAAAGAAAATCTTCAAAGAACTATGAAGATGAGAGTCTAATATATGAACATATAGAATAAAAAGAGATTTCTGATGTATAATTTGAGATAGAATCAATTTATGAAATTATTTATAATACAAAATTGACATAAATGAATCTATTTTATAGACAACTCAATTATTCATGATGAATCACGATGAGGAGGGCATAGAAGAAGAGCTAATCTCTTTGGATAATGCTCTAGCATATAATGAGTCATTTTAATGTGAGGATTCATCTAGGAGCTACCTAGAATAAAAATTACCTAAAGTAGATATCAACAATATTTATACTTTGCCAAATTTTCATTTTTGACTAGTTATAGATATCTCTCATTCTAAGTCAATGGCTCAGATTTCTAGTACAAATTAGAAATGTTGGATATACCATTTACTTAATCTATAAAAAATTATAAAAATGGTTAACGAGTTAAAAAGGTTACATAAATACATTAATATGGGTTTCATTCAAATAGGACTAATCTCATAGTTTAATATTGCAGTAGATAGTATTATGATAGTAATTGTGTTAGACAAAAGATGAAAACTGTTCTAGGATAAGTTTATATCATGTGTGCAAATCAACTTAGCAAATGTCCCAATTTAGTTTTATGCCAATTTCATGATGTCATTGAGTGATAGGTGTTTGAAAATTTCATTAACTCTTAGGATAAAATCCTTAAAAATGGATATAATGAATTTCCAAACTAAATATTTGGCATTTCATACTTATGTAGTGTTTAGACTAATTAATACCACTAATTATAGAGTAAAGAGCATTTCTAAAATGATAGAATTATTTAAAGAAGGTTCAAACAACTATAAGTAATTATATATAAGGGAATATGAGGGAAGTAAATCTTTTAGAAATAATCCAGCCTAAATGTTGGATTCAAACAAAACTAAGAGAATCTTTGTGACCAATTAGATCTTTAGATTTCATAAGTAGGTAGAAATATTACCTTGTACAAAAAAGCTTATGAAAGATTTTTGTATCTTTGAATCCTTTATAAGTTTTACTTATTTAGTAAGGACTATACCAAGAATACTTTTATTTGAGCCTTTTAGGGCTCAAGAAAAGGATGTTCAGTCATCTGGAAATTAATTGCTTTATAGTTAGGAGTGGAAAAATCAGTAAACCAATCTTTTCAAATGAAGACAAAAGTCAAGAAAGCATTAGAGTCATAAAACATGTTACTATGATCCTTGAGGTTATGAATAAACTATAACAAATTACTCAATAATGGTTGATTCCTTCTAAGAAAGTGAAAAATGTTTCTCCAATCCTGCTAGCATTACAACAAGTCTTTAACACTAAGGAAATAAATCAAAGTATAGATGCCTAATTCTTTTTGAGCAATAAGAGAGAGGGTTCATAAACCCTGAGACCTATTTTATGATGATTTTGCCTTAAGCCATTGAAAAACCTCCAAGTATTTTGCATTACATATTTATGATCCTTTGTCTTCCATTATTCATGCATTTGTGTTATGATACTATATTGCTCTTCATATGATGTTGGGTCATGGACTTAGAAACATGCATTAAGTACCTTGACAAGGGAGATATGATAATAAGAACTTTGTCCACATGATTTGTTTTAATTTGCTTGATTTTGTGATTAGTTACTAACTTGTGCATTTTCTTTAGGCGTAGGTGCTTGTTTAAGCTAGACCTTGAATCTTGGTCTTGATATTCATCTTCTGATGGCCACATTTGATGTTTAGAGATGTATGTTATACCATATACCGTGATGCATGATCATCTTCCCCTTAATGTTGATGACTTAATTTGATTGGTTTGATTGCACTAAAGGCATATTTAGGATCACTAATTGTATTAATTAATAACCTTAGTTAAAATATTAAAAGTGAACCAAAGATGCACAAAGGCCGAATCCTAATATCCAGACATTTTAAGGGTGTTTAACCTCTTCTCTAAGTCATATCCAATTTTTGAATGTAATCTCTAATGGGTGAAGACAAAATGGGCCTTCTAATTGACTTAAGGTTCAAATTTCACCTTACCTAGATTCTTATCCCGACCAAAGTTGAGTGATGACTCTACATCCCTTAAGGTTAATACCAATGTATTATCCAGCTTTTGATCCCCTTGATGTCCACTATTTTGGATATAAGGGCCTTGAACTTCCATAAGGCCTAAATGATCCTCCATTAATCTGATATGTGTCATACCTTGGGGTCATGAGTAATGTAAATACCATTATCCTGTTGATCTCTCATTGATCTATAAAAGGATGCAATCACAAGTAAGATTCCATTTGTTCGAGCGAAGACCCACACGATGCTCATAGTGGCGACTCTATTGGGGACCTAAAATCGACTTCATATTCAATCTTTAGTTCACTTTTAATATTTTAAACTTGTGGTTAACCAATCCATTGCATTCATTTAGCCTCCACACTTCACTGTATGCACTAGGTTTACCTTTAGATAAACTGATAATTAATCCAATATGTGTCATTCCTTGGGTTCATTACTAATGTACATGCCACTATCCTCTTGATCTCCCATTGATCGATAAAAGGATGCAGTCACAAGTAAGAATCCATTTGTTCGAGCGAAGATCCACGATGCTCATAGTGGCGACTCTATTGGGGACCTAAAATCGACTTCACTTTCAATCCCTAGTTCACTTTTAATATTTTAAACTTATTGTTAACCAATCCATTGCATTCATTTAGCCTCCACACTTCATTGCATGCACTAGGTTTGCCTTGAGATAAATCGATGGGTTCTCCAAGCGTGAGACTTAAGCTCTATTAGAGCTTAGGATATGGTGAGGAGGGTTTACCACTCATATGCCTACTATTTTTTGGTTTCTTAAACAAGAGATTACAATAACCACTCTAAGCTTATGGGAGCCATCGACTTCAACAACCCTCTCAACTATTAGGTGCATGTAGGAGCCATTAGCACCATGGAATAGGGCACCCCCTTGTTTGCATTTCTTCTCTAAGAGAAAGAGTCGAGGTTCTTCAAGGAACATGAATAGGCATCTCTCTATTGTAAATAACATGTTCTCCCACTCCTCGCGATATAATACCTCTCATGCAAATATTTGTGTATCCCTACCCCGCTATGTAAAGAATGATTATGTACATCCTATTTCCTTACTAAAGAGATTTCCTTTATATATATATATATATATATATATATATATATATATATATATATATATATATATATATATATATATCGTGACAAAAGATTATAAAGAGATTGTGTCTGTTAGTGATATTGCGGGGTGGTGTATGTT
>CATIWR010059858.1:0-52682 GCA_949677035.1 Omphalea diandra
TGTAGATCACCTGGCCTGTCCTTGCTTTTGAGCTTGTTGAGACCACTCATGTAAGTACTTTGTTGCTTTGGATTTATTGTATCTTAATCATATTATCAATCATACTTATGATGACATTTCTTTGTCCTTTCTTATAGATTCCTAGCATCCAGGTAGAGACCATGGTGGACCTAATTACTGTACCAAAGAGGACCATGACAGGTAGATGCACTTTATACAGGTTAGTGAATCATAAATGAAACAATGCATGTATACATGTTCATGGTTTGTAACTTGTGTGCATTGTGCTCTAAACATCTAAACCTTCACATTTCTTATAGGAGATGATCCAACGTCAAAACTGTGAGATAAAAAAAAGGGACTAGTGTACTGCAAGGTAGAGATAGAGATGGAACGCCTAGCCCAAGCAGCTAGAGAACATGAATATGTGAATACAGACGGTGAGGTTGAAGCTTCTGAGGTGACCCTATCTAAGAGTGGTGGTAACTGTGCTCTTGAGACCCCGATCCCCTTCTTTTTTAGCTGTTTATAATACCTTCCTTTTTTTTTTTCCCATTCTAGTATAATTTATTTGATAAATATTTATACCATTGCATAGTTTAAGGGCGATTTAAAAGCCTCATTTTTAGAGACACTAGGATAAATCGAGGTGGCACTGCCTTCTTCTTTTATAGAACTTCGATGTTTTATCTGTTGATGTGGGAATCTATTTTTTCTTCCCCCTAATTATGCATCTTAAAACATACGTTGTTGCTCCTTTCTTTACATATATGCTTATAGGGCTAGTACCTAAATCGTCACTATCCTTAAAAATAGATGAAGTGCTGCCCATCCTACCTCGATAAAGTGTAGATTATATAGCCTAGCTGGAAGGTTGTATAGCCTTAGTCAATGGTTGTATAACCCATAGGTCTGAGCTTGCTGCTATAAGAGTCCATTTCAACTTGCTATCTTCATTTGCTTCCTCCAACTCCCAAATCATGGTAAGAACCTTTTTAAGGTCACTTCCACCCCAAGTTTGGCCTGACTTACCATGGTTTGGTCTTCCTACTCTCTACTACCTTTCTTTTGTTCAATTTGACTTACACTTTTTGCAGGCAGCTTATGACTTGTGGGACACCATTACTCATACTTTTCATTTTGGAGATATAAAGATCTATCATTTACTAGAGGAGTTTGGTGCTATTCTCGATTGCCACAGCATAGTCGCAAATTAGATTGCATTATTTCAGCTAGACTACTTGATGCTAGGAAGATGGTGAAGCTTTTTGACTTGTGAGATAAGAATGTACCTAGGTATACATTAGGTGAGGAGAAGATTCTTATAGCCCATTTTATCACTCTTTTCCCCTCTACGGGTCTTGTTTAAGCTGCTCAAGCTAGCATTGTAGTTGTTATTTTGATGGGTGAATATCTTTTGAGGAGGGAGGATGGGGAGATTGATATGTAAGTCCTTCCACTCTTAGAGGGGGCTGAGTTATGGAAAAATCTAGTGTCGATTATTCTGGGTAAGACTATTATAAGGCTTGATGGAGTGGTCAATGATTGCTTCCCAGGCAGCTTATTGTTGCTTCAGGCATGAATTTTTCCTGTAACTTCTTCTTTTTTTTTTTTTTGCTTCCTTTTCATTTTCATTTTTTTTTTCACACCTTATAGGAAATACTTCTTGAGCCGATTTAGATTCACTACCTTAGTGAATTCATTCCTATTCATATTAGCTAATTTCACTGCTCCACCTGAGTAGATTTGCTTGACCACTTAGGGACCTTTCTAATTAATCTTGAATTTCCCTCCGGGATCCTGAGCTTATGGTCGAGCTGCCTTTAGTATAAGATCACTAACCTTTATCATGCTTAGCTTGACCCTCTTACTGAATGAGCGAGCTACCCTGGCTTGATACAACTAGATATGATACAGGGCCTTTAGTCTTTCTTCATAAGAAAAGTTAACTATTCAAATCTACTTCTTGCCCATTAATACTTAGGGATGTCAGATTTATTCAATACCTATAAAGACTTCATTTCTAGCTCGATTTGCAGTACTGCCTCCATTCCATACACTAAAGAGCATGGTGTCATTCTAGTTAACATCCTCACCAACCCTACAAGGAAAAGGATAATTTCTTAGACCAACCTATTTAGATATGTGATGAAATGTGACCTTATGAAATTTCTGTACCAACCCCTTTAGATGCTTCAACTATGGGGCTAAAGATTTTTCTTTCAGCTCCCAATCGTCTGTTACTTATTAAAGGACCAACAACGAATCACCAAACACCTCTATTGCTTTGTCCTTTGTTTGCTTTAGGAGTTTGAGCCCTAGCACATAAGCTTCATACTCAACAATGTTATTAGTCACCTTATAATCGAGCTTTTTAGCTACGGGAAAGAGTTCTCCTCAGGCAAAATCATAGTTACCCTTATGATTGCCCTTTTTTGTTCACTACTCCATTAAAGTAAACTCTCAACCATAGAGGTTCGATTGCTCCTAACCCCTTATCTAGAAACTAGGGACGCTCAGATTTTTCTTCTTTAAGGGGGTTGCTATGCCAAATATTTCGAGACTGACTGTCTTTTGATCACCTTATTGGCTATATACTTAATATCAAATTTAGTCACATGATTAACTATTTTGCCAATCTTCCTATTACGGAGGGGGCCTCATAGATGTATTTCAACTAGGTCTAGTTTTGAGATCACCACTACCGAGTATGATTGAAAGTAATGCCTTAGCTTATTCATTGCCTAGACTAGTGCCAAATAGGTCTTCTCTATCTAATTATACTTCTATTTATAAGAAAACAACTTCTTATTAAGGTACTATACCATGTGCTCACTCCTTGCTTTATCTTTTTGAGCCAGCATTGCACCAATAAAACTATCCTCTACTATTAGATACAATGTTAAAGGTCTTTCATTTATACTTACATTAAGTATACCTAACCATGTTCTTTGAGGTCTTTTACTCTTTCTTAAAGAAATGCAAACAAAAGGGTGTCCTATTTCAATATACTATTGGTTCTTACATATACCTAGCAGTTAATAGAGTTACTATTATTGATAGCTCCCATAAGCTTAGAGGGTGATTATCGTGGTCTTTCATTCAATATATTTGTCTACTAAGCATGAATAGAGCTTAAGTCTTAAGTTTGAAGAATTGTCAATTTTTTAAAGAACGCCTAGTGCTTATGGTAAAGTGTGAAGACTATATGAATGCAGGGGGCTATATTGATAACAAGGTTAAAACATTAAAAATGAACCATAGATTAAACACAAAATTAGTTTTAGGTCCCTAGTAGAGTCAACATTATGAGCGCCTCAGATGTTTTATCACTACACTCGCATGAGTAGAATCTTACTTGTAACTCCATTTTTTATTGATCATCATGAGATCGACAGGACGAAGGTCTTTACATTGGCAATGACCCCTAAATATGACATGCATTTGGATCAACAAGGGATCCTTTAGGTGTTGCATGTGTTCAAAGCCTTAAGCCAAAATGATGCTTATCGAGGGACCATGGCGAGACAATATATTGGTGTCATCCTTATGAAATGCAAAGTGGACACCCAGCTTTGATCAGGACAAGAATATGATGAATGCAAAATCTAAACCTAATTTAAGTCAATTAGAAGGCCTATTTTGATTTTACCCCATTAGAAATCAAGTTGGAAAATTAGGTACGACTTAGGGAAGAGGTTGGGCACCTTCAAATCGCTCAGATATTGAGTTTAGCCTTTGAGCATCTTTAATTCACTTTTAATGTTTTAATCGAGTTATTGATTAGCTTGATTACTGCCCTTAAACATGCATTTATATGTAATCCACTTAGACAAACTAAGTCACTAAACTAAAGGGAGGGGGGTTGTTGCACTCATGGTGTGGGGTAAACGTGCATCATCCATTCACATGTAACATCCATAAAAAGGGACATAGCTAAGGCCATGTGCCTTATCTAATCCCATGAACTCAAACCTACACCCAAAAGAACAATCAAGTTAGAAATGAATCACATAAAAACAAATAAACAAAGGAATTTAAAGTAAATAAAGAAAGGAAAATAAGGTCCAGAATGATCATCATACCATATCTCCATAGTCAAGGTATCTAACATGCATCTAAGTCCAAGATAACCCATTTAATCATCATAAACCAAAATTTACAACTCACAACACACATACACAAGTGCATGAATCATGGATAAAAAGAAAAGAAATAAACACACATATATATATTCTAAGCATTTAGAGGATATTAGGTAGCCAAAGGCAAAGATTCACTCAAGTGAGGTCCTAAGCTCATTGAACCCTCACTCACTTTGCTTATAAAATGCCAAAACATCTAGGGTAGAACCTAACATAGGAGTAGTTAGAATGCGTACAACAGTGCAAGGAATCAAAAGACTAGAAAAATACTATTCATGGACTTTAACACAAGGAGAGATATCAAGGTCAAGGGTTGCTTGAGTTCCTCTCTTGGAAATCTATTTAAGATGTCAAAATAGAAATATGAAAAATAGAACTTAGAACTCAAAGAAACAAAAAACACAAAACATCTAATCAGGGCATTAAAGAAATAGAAAACACTATTCATATGACATTATGCATTCTAACACAAAATGGATTACCTAAGTGAAGGGAAACTTGAGTTCCTCTCTTAGTTATCTCCTTAAGATTTCAAAATAGAAACAAAAGCTTGACTTTAAGTCTAAAGGAACAAGGAAATCACATAAGCATTTTAAGTGAGAAAAACAAAGAAAACCATTTTGAAAGCTAACAAAAACTCTATTTTGAAGGGAATAGGTGTCCTAAACCATAAAGCCTCACGTGTTTTGTCATTGGAGTCACCAAAGATCCTTAAAACCCTTCCCCAAAATCAAGAAATTCAAAAGGAAAAAGATGAAGATTTTATGTTAGATTTTAGGTCATAAAACCGTGGATATGGGTTGTACAACCTAGAAAGAGGGTTGTACAACCTACTAACAAGGTTGTACAAGCCTCATTTTTTAGGTTTCAAATTAGAAGAAAAGGTGAAAGGGGGAGCAAGAAGAAGAGAAATGATAGTCTCTAGGATGTTCCAATAGTGCCATTGCCCTCACAAGTTCATCATTAATTTAATATCCTCCAATATTGCTTAGGGAATGCATAAACATAAAGGGAAAAAGGTCTAGTACTACCTTAGAGAGGATTGGATAGGGTTGGGGTTTTAGTTTTCTGTGTTTGGGGGTTTTTGGAAGATTATTTTTGTAGGGTAACCTTAAGGTTTGCAAGCCTCCCTCTCCTTTTCAAATGAGGGGATATTTATAGGTGTAGGTTAGTGCATTGGACTAGAAAATGGTTTTAGTTGCATTATGGACATGTCCAATCATAGAGAAGGAAATGAATGTACTAGAATTAGGGTTTGCATGCGGGTTGTACAACTAAGGATGGTTGTACATCCATCTGTCAGGCCTGTATAGCCATAAGGTTTAAGGGGGGCAATTTCAAAATGTTCTCAAGGCTATGGTTTAATGGAGGGTTGTACAACTCTACTTTACAGGCTGTACTGCTCCATTTTATGGGCTGTTGGCCGATAGTTTTGGGCTTGGTCTTGGCTTGGTTTGGGGCTTCTCCAAGGTTTCCTAAGGCTTTGATTCTCTTCCCTTGGCTTTTCTCCTTACATTTTGGAGAATATATTAAGTGAATTTCATCATCAAGCTTTACATCCTGTAGCCTAAAAATCTAGTTGTTCGTAGGGATGATGCCATCAATGATGCTTTAGGGCTCCTAAGGGCCGCTTGGAGTTTTGATTTTGTGTCAGCCTTCACACATGTCTTACAAGATACGTCTAAAGGGTCTTGAGTCTCACTAAAACATATTGACTGTGTATGATCTCTACTCTTACCTGGCTAGTGCGACTTTTGGTGTGGTAGGTACCACTTTTCTATTTCTCCTATGTTATTTTATTTAGTTTTTTCTTTTCTCGTCTTTCATCATTTTAGACCTTTAGTGGTTGTCATAAAATCCTATTTTATATAAGAACATTAGGTTAATTGTAAAAATTAAATCAAATTATAGGACATTTACCTTTAAAAATTTAAAATTTATTTGTTGATCAACGATTGGCCAATTATCTCGATTTTCATGCCTTTCTATTTCTTGATTCATGTGCACCAAAATTAATTACTGTAATTAATGAAATGATTATGACAAATTGAAATGGACACTTGTAAGGTTTGGCAATTTATTTTAAGTTTTTTTTGTAAAAATTTACCTATATTGTACTGATCCTTGTTAATTCTTATGAATTTTGTGATTAAACTATACCAAAATTTGAGAATTTTGTGAATAGATTTATTTTTCATAAAATTGTGTGAATTATTATCTATGATTTTTGTGAATTCGATGCCTAAATTGTGAATGCTTGTTCTAGTTAGATTTTATTTTTTTATTTTGCCTTTCATTCCTTTATTGTTTCTTGCATATGCCTGCACATAAAAATATACAAATTTTATTATTTTTACATGAAATCATGCGATTCGCATACCTATAGTTTGTGATTTGATTTTTCCAATTTTTGCAAGCTTAGATTACTTTATTTTTGAAATGTCTTCCATAACTTGCATGCATAATCATGATTTCCCATTTCTTGAAAATTTATTTTGGCACCTCACGTACTTTTGCACGTAAAACTTTGAGAAATTTCAAAAAAAGATTGACTTTGTACATGTTGTGCATACTTGTGATACTGCTTTGGTTTTTAGCTTTTCATTATGCTTGTTTTGATTTTCTTTTTTTCATTCAACTTAGACCATTTTTGCTTATCATGTAATTTCAATTTCTTTTGTTTATTTGTATGGTGATGTCTCTTTTATCAAGTGGAGTAGGATCGTCATACTAGTTTAGATTTTGTTCAAGTGTTTACTTGAAAATGTGATCACTTAATTAGAGGTGACTGGGTTTTTCCCTTCTTACGGATGCTTTTGAACAAGCCTCCATGGAGTGATGCGATTGCTATGCACACCTTATATAGTAATGGATGGATACTACGTACACTTCCATCTACCATAGACATTTGGTGAATAATTTACGTATATTTCATAACTAATCCCTTACAAATATTAATTATATTATGTTAATTTAGCATATGGAAAGGATTAAAGGAACTAAGCTTATGTTTTGTAGGATGAAAAGGGACTAAAGAAGTAAAAAAGAAATAAAAGGTAACCTAAGTTTTAGTTTTGAGCACTACATGGTATTTTGGGCTACTCTTTTTACAAAACTCTAAATGAGGTGATTTAAAAGGAATTAGAAACCTAACACACAGGGCTACAACTTTTATGTTTTGTGTTTGAACTAATTCAACCATTATCTTGGTAAAAAATCAGTCGTAACTAAGCATGGTTGTGCTGCCTTTAAACATGGCCATGCTCCTTCAAGACACGATCATGCACACATAACTAGAAGACATGGCCATACTTGAGGAATTGTAAAAAGGCGTGGCTGTGCATCGAAAAAAGTCAAAAGTAGGATTTTCAAATCTTCTCCAATTTCTTCCTTTTCTAATTTCCCAAGCTTCAACATAGTAAATACCTTAAGAGCATTATTTAAGGAGGCAAAATCCCATTAATAATGAAGGAATAAAGGGGGAGAAATCATCAAATAACCACCTAAAAAGCAAAGAAATCAATCAAGCAAGGGTCATCAATCAAAAAGGAGAAAGAAAAATTGAAGTCCATGGCTTCCAATATCATTAGTATGATTATTTATTCTTTTATTTCTTCTATTATGAGCTAATTATCTTTAAGTTAGGCATCTAGATGAATCTTGTTTAACTTTTATGATTTTTGTAATTTAAATTCTTTTGATTTTATTCAGTATTATGTTAGTAATCATTATGTTATTATTATTGATTAAAGGGCCCTTAATCATATTGAGTTTTATGAATTGACTATCGAGAGATGCTTTTCATGAAATAGATCTTCAATTATTCCCTTAGTCTTTTATATGAAGAGCGACCTTAATAGTTTATTGGTATCACTTAGACCATGTATTGTTTGACAATAACATGATGTTTAACTATTGTGTTGAGAGAATTTTAGTTTAACATGTTATTGTATGTTAATTAATACTCGAGAGGGATTAATTAATCATTTAAGTGATCTAATAGTAATGCTACATAAATGAATTAATTGAATGAAAGATTAGAAGCCATAAGTAGTTAACAAGTGAAGTTGAATACCTATCTAATTTCTTCTATTGATTATTTTCTTTGCAAATACTTGATTTATAGTTCATTTAGTTTTACTTCTCAGTTTAAACCATCTTTCAAATAGATTTTCCAACTAATATAAGAAACATGAAGCTTAGTAGATATTGTATGATCCTGTGGGAACGATATCTATACTTTTATATATTGTATTACTTGATGACCTTTGCACTTAAAGTTTAACGGGTTATTCATATAACATTAACCTGTCATAAGTAAATCAGAGAGTTGACTTTCACATCTAGTGATTTCACCTACATGATCAGGATTAGGTGCTTGGGGATTCTGCTACTTATCAATGTGAGGGATTATATTCACTACCTTTTTAAGTGTGTCCCCAACATTAAGGGGAACATCACCTTTAAGTGATCTAGCTTAAAGAAGGAGGCTTCAGATGCAATTGAGGATAACCCTTTAAAAGGTGATTGACCAACTGACCACATGTTTGCTCCTATACAGTCTTATGGCGACTCTGTTCTTCAACCTTAGAGACAATGCTGAGATATGTCTCCTACCAGCCCTTGAGGACCTTGGGCTAATGCATTACTTCAATTGGGGCTCCATTACACTGGCTTATATGTACTGGTATTTGGATTGGTGCTATCATGGGTTGTCATACATGAATGTTGCCTGGTGGGTACTTGAGGTAATTATCATACTTGAGTTCCTTTTATTTCTTTTTTCTCTTGTCATTTATTTGGCTAACATCATGTCTTTGACAAGCTTGGGGTATAAATCTAGGGCCACTTGTAACACCTATTTCCATATATTAAGCATGGAATTCATATCCAAAATTTCATATACATAAAGGTTAACTCATCATTCATACACAACCCAATAAGTGTTTAATGTATACATATGTTAACACATTTAATGTCGATAACCTGATTCCTAAGTAGGTATATGTACATGACAAAAGGAAAGAAAAAGTTGGAATTCAGTTGACAACCTATGCTTCATGTGTCTATATGCAAAACTTTATGATATAAAGTACCAAAAACCTTATGCTTTAGTATATGAAAAACATAATTGCAATTTGGTGAGTCACGACTCAATGGATCAAAATAATAATTAAATCTTATGGCACAACTAATAATCAAATACTATTAGGATACATTACAAGTATAAGAATTAATTATGCAAGTGCAAATGCTATGGATTGATTTTGTTGTGACCTTATAAGGCAAACACTTTTCAAGAATTCATGTGATTCAAGTGACATTTCATTTTACTCGCTAGCATATAACATGTGATTCATTTGACCAATAATATATGCCATAATAGGACATATTGTTCCCTTTTCAAAGTGATTTGTAAGTATTTTACAAGCTAGTCACAACATTCTTTTAGTTCTATATGCAAGTGTTCATTCACAATGGTATACCAACTAATTATTAAGATCATATAATTCTGACTTGACTTCTATTTTCTATTCACATATAAAATGTCACAATTCAATCACGTGTACACATAATAGAACATAACAATATCATAAAATCATCACACATACACATTAGAATCCAATTACAACTTTTACTCAGCTTTGATGCAACCAACCTTTATGGCAGGTTTGAACCTCTCTCTTAGGCTTTCTCAATGTGTTGAGATCCTAAAATTGGATACATATATCATTATAAAATGTCAAAATGAGTTTGCTTGCATCGTATGCAACTATTGTCATGTTCCATGCAAGTGGAACTAGTATTTAAGCTTATTGTTCTTGTATGATTGCTTGACCTTGTCGTACTCTCATAGCAATATATATATATATATATATATATATATATATATCCAAATGAGTTGATTCTTTTTTCTACATAAAATAGACACACAATGATATAACATAGTCAAAATTCAGGTCAATAAAAGACATATAGAAAGTATTGTGAATTTTTAAATTTTGCCCTATTTTAATGTGATCATAGTATGATAAGGTCTTACATTCTTAGCCATATCTCAAATTGTACAAATCCTATTGCAAAACTGATTTACCAGAAGATACATAACACATAAAGGAACATTTATCATGTCTAAAAAATTATCTAATTAAGTCTATAAAGTCACCTAAATAAATGGTCAATCTCAAGATGAGCAGGTTTCAACATATTGAGAATCAATCACAATGAAGGAGCAATGTCTCCTTACCCACAATATATTTCACAAAACTGTTTTAAAGACACACATATGAGACATAAATATATAACTTTAAATTTTGGAACACATCACCAAATTCCTATTCTATTGCCATCAAAATATTGGAAAATATAATTAAAAGATAAATAAGTTTTATTAGGTTCAAGTTTAGTCACAATAAAAGAGAGATATGTCTTTCCACATAATAAATAAAGGAAAAATGTGTGGGACTAAGTTGGTTAAACCTATATCATAAGCTTCTTTTGATCTTGACAATGAAAATTAATCAGTTTTAATGTTTTGATTAAGTGGTATTTTGCAATATATAAGTTGTTTTATCATTGGAAGTTAGATGGAAATCAAAATCTCAATCTTTAAGAAGAACATCTAAATTTGCGGTCATTATCCTCTAAATTGTGATCACAACTTTGCTTTAAGGATGGATAAAGCTAGACTAGAAGAAATTGTGGGCGAATTCATAGTCGCGACTTAGCCAAAGGGAGCCTGCTTGATTCACAAAACAATTTATGGTGTCATTTGCGTCAGAGGTAGTGACCATGAATTTCATAGTAACAAAGGATGGAACCAAAGCCATAACCACAACACACCAACTGTCTAAGGCAACTGTTGAAAAATAAAAAATCATGAGGGTAAAGATTGGGTCACAACTGTGACTCAAGAAGGTGTTGTCTCCTCACCAAATAAAAGAATTCACGATCTAAGTCGCGCCCAAGAGAAAGTTCAATTGCAACCACAACTTTTGAGTAGTTGGTTGAACACAACGACTATATTTCATGGATAAGCAATGGATGAAGGACATGTGGACTTGCTATTAGACATAGAATGGGGTTATCTACCACGATTTCTGGCTATTCAGTGTAAATTGGGAATTCGCGGCCGTGAAATGGTAGTAACGACCGTGACTTCTGCTTCACAGGCATTTAATACAAAATCTGCCTAGCACAACCTAGAGATTTTGGGATAGTTTTTGAGTAACATCTCTTTGGTGGATGTGGGCTATAAATACTCCACCAAGCTGATGTAAATGCAAGAGAATTCCATTAATTGTAACCAAATTCTTGCCAATTTGCTACTCATTATTCTTACTCTTTTCTATATATTATTAATTATTTGATATGAGCAATAAACACCTTTGTAAGTAGGTTGAGAGTTAGCCTAACATCTAAAACTCTTGTAAGAGGTTGAAGTGTGAGACTATCTAAAACACTCATGAGAGGTTTTGTGTGAGCCTAAAAACACAAGTTGTAAGGATTTTGTATGAGCCATAAGACACAAGTTATGTAAGTTAGGTGTGAGCTTGAAAAGACCAATTTAGTTGAGTGAAATACCCAATTGTAAAAAATTAGGGAATGGACATAGGATTTATTAACACCCGAACCACTATAAACTTCTTATATTGATTTTTCTCTTCTCTTTCTTAACTTCCTAAACACCTTAACCTTCTTTTTAATTTTTAATCAGCCACCAATTCTACCCCCTTTATTGGTGCACTAGGCCAAAAAATGGTATCAAAGCCAAGTCTTACTCCAAAGCTTAATTATGTGAGTAAAGATCATGACACAAGAAGGAATCCACACTCACCTCAAGCCATATTTTGATGGAGCAGACTATACTCATTGGAAGTATAAGATGGAAATTTATTCGGATGGCGATGTGGTAGACGTTTGGGATATTGTTGCAAAGGAGTGGAAGCCACCTACCAAAGTGGTGGATGGAAGTGAGAAGTTGATCCCTTGAGAGGAGTGGGTTGAAGCTCATAGAAGACCAATGGTTGAAATAAAAGAGCCATGGCAATCCTTTTAAGTTCTTATTTAAGAGAAGAAACTAGAAGAGTCCAACATTACCTTACTGCTTATGGGATTTGGAAGGCCTTAAAGAAGTATCATGAGGGCATTACCTTAGTGAAATCTAGTCGACTTGAGATGCATGTGATAGAGTGGGAGCTATTTATGATGAAAGAGGAAGAAAGCATCACATATATGACAAATAGACTCTTTGCAATTGTCACAAACATATAGAGGTTTGGGAGAGTTCTCACTAATAATAAGGTAAATTCAAAAATTCTAAAATGTTTACCTCTTGAAAAGTTTGGTGTAAGGGTATGTAGTATCTAAGAGTCTAACATGGGGATTGGAAAGGTGCCAATGGATGTCATCATATGCAAGTTCTTAATTGATGAGTTAGTCTTGAAGAAGGATGAAAAAATGAAAGAATGAGAGGTCAAAGAAAGAAATCTGAAAAACTAAAAAGGAGGACCTTGCCACTAAAGTCTTCATCAAAAGAAAAGGAAGTTGAAATGGCCTGAAGTGAAGAGAAAAGTGGTAAAGAGGAGGAGGAGTTTGCATGCTTTCGAGAAGAACTAAGGAGCTAATTAGAAGAAGAAAAGAAAGAAAAAACTTCAAGAAAGTAATTCCAACTCCTAAAGAAAGATTGAGTGAAGTCACTTGCTATGAATGTGACAAGCAAGGCCACATAAAAAAATGACTGCCCAAGTTGAAGAATAAGAAGAAAGGGGACGAAGAGAAAAGGAAAAGCTTCAAAGCCACTTGGGATGATAGCTCAAGTGAAGAAGATAAAGAGGAAAAGGTTGCAAACCTATGCTTCATGGCTCAAGAGGATTCATCTAATGAGGTAAGCTCTTCACCTCTCTCTTATTTTGAATTTGATGAGGTAAATGATGTGGATGATGAGCTTTTAGAAACTCTCACCATGAAATGTGACAAATATAAGTCACAAATGAAAACTTACAAGAAAAAGTGCACTAAATTTGAGGATGAGTTTAAATCCCTAAATAGTCTTGTAAGTGAATTGAGGGCTTTTAATGAAGAACTCAAGAAGTTTATGGAGAGTCTATCCAAGTCATCTTCATCCCTAGCTTCTCTAAGAAAAGAGAATGACTCCTTGAAAGGTGAAGTCATTAAGCTTAGAAACTTTATTTCTAAGTTCCACAAGGGTAAGGAAGCTTTGGATACACTTATTGTATCACAAAGAGCTTCCTTAGTTAGGCATGGTCTAGGCTTTAATGGAGTCTCTTCGTTTATACCTTCACTCACAACATTCATCAAGGCCTAAACATCACAAACATCAAGTATTGAGGTTATTGGAAAGAAAAGTGGTTAAACACTAAACCACCATTGCCTAAGGGAAAAGGAAAGGTGTAATAAAACTCAAAGCCTACTTCTGGGAAGGCCAATCATGCATACATTTACAATAAAAAGCATGCTCATTCAAGCACATACAAAAAATTTACTTTAACACCCATTCATACATGTTCATGCTTACACAAACATCATGTCAGTGTGAGAAAATCTCCCTCTCATACTAAGGCAATGCACAGGAGAAAGACACATAAGTCAAAACTCCAATGACATTATTGCTTGAAGTATGGACACATAAATGTTTATTGCTATATTAGGAAGTCACACCTTAAGTTAGAGGATCCTTTAAAATCTAACCCCCTTAGGACCTAAGTATGTTTGGGTACCAAAGTAAAGATGATTTACTTGTGTTGTATAGGGTTATTTGGCATCCGCTAATGAAGCAAATGATTGGCATATGGATAGTGGATGCTCAAAGCACATGACAGGCAACAAAATACTATTCATGGCCTTAAAAGAAAAAAAAGGTGGCAATGTCACATTTGGAAACAATGTCGAGGGCAAGGTAATTAGCATTGGGACCATTGGTAAGAAAGGTTGTTCTTTAATTAATGATGTTTTACTTATTGATTACTTACAACATAACTTGCTTAGTGTGAGCAAATTATACGACAAAGATAATAAAGTCACCTTTGACTCTAGAGAATGCTGAGTTACCACTTTAATGGATAAAAGGGTAGTTTTCAAGGGTGAAAGGAAGGTAATACCTACCTATTTGACTTAGACAATTTATCTAACCAATCCTTTAAGTGTCTTATGTCTCGTAGTAATGAAGCTTGGCTACGACATAAAAGACTTAGACATGCTAGGATTAAGCTTTTACAAAGCTTATCAAAAGGAAAGCTAGTGGAAGATCATCCTAAGCTAAAGTTTTCTAGAGACAAGACTTATGGTCCCTGCCAAATAGGGAAGCAACATTAATCTTTTTTTTAAAGCAAAGAATATTGTAAGTACATTTAGACCTCTTCAATTAATTCATATGAACTTAATAGGACCTACTCAAAGTGCTAGTTTAGGTGGTAAACATTATGCATTAGTCCTAATTGATGATTACATTAGGATTACTTGGGTTTTCTTTCTAGCTTGTAAGCATGATACTTTTGATGCTTATAAAAATTTTTCAAAAAAGGATTCAAAATGAAAAAGGATATTTCAGTTCATCCATAAGAAGTGACCATAGAAAAGAATTTCAAAATGAGTCTTTTGAATCTTATTGCTTAGAGAATGGATTTTCCATAACTTTTCAATTCTTAGAGCACCATGACAAAATTGTTCCATAACTTTTCAACTCTTAGAACACCATAATAAAATGGTGTTGTAGAGAGGAAAAATATGATACTAGTAGAGATGGCTAGAACAACGCTTAATGAGTATTCATTGCCAAATTACTTTTGGGCTGAAGCTATCAATACTTCGTGTTATATTGTCTTGGCCTAGGGCACCGGGAAGGGGGGTTAAATTGGTGGTTGATTAAAAATTAAAATGAAAAATAAATGTGTTTAAGAAGTTGTGAAGAAGAAGAGAGAAATTGACACAAGTGTTTATAGTGGCTCGGTTGTTAGCAAACCCTATGTCCACTCCCCAATTCTCTACAATTGGGTGTTTTACTTAACTCAACTAGTGTTTCCAAGCTTACACTAAACTTTTACAACTTGTGTTTATGGCTCACATATTAAACCTTACACCTTGTGTTTTCTAGGCTCACACAAAAACCTTTCACAATTGTTTTGTAGGCTCACACTAAAACCTCTCATAAGAATTTTTACTCTAGGCTCACTCATAACCTTTTTACAATGGGATTTATTGCCCACACCAAACAATCAATTATACATAAATGAGAATGAAAGATTGAGTAGTAAATTGGCAAGAGTTTGGTTACAAATTAATGAATTCTCTTGCATTTACATATGTTTGGTGGAGTATTTATAGCTCACATCCACTAAAGAGACGTTGGTCTAAAACTATCAATAAATCTCTAAGATGTGCTAGGAAGATTTAACATTAAATATTTGTCAGGCGAAATTTGCGGTCGCTACTAGCATTTCACGGTCGCAAATTTGCAATTGCTATTGAGGAATTGAAAATTACATCAAAAAGCCCCATTTGAGTTTAATAGCTAGTCCACGTGTCAGTTGTCCAGTAAAATATAGCAGTTGTGTTTTAACAACTTTCAAAAATTGCGATGACGAGATAACTATACTTGGGCTCGATTGAGATTGCAAATTCCTCTGTTTGGTGAGAAAGCTATAACTCCTTGAGTCGCAGTCGCTACCTAATATTCACCCTTACGATTTTTATCTTCAATGAATACCTAGGACACTTGGCATGCTGTGGTTATGGCTTTGGTTCCCTCCTTTGTCACTATGAAAGTCGCAGTATCAAATATAGACACAACACCCACTGAAAATTCCTCTGTGACTTAAGCTCACTTTCTTTATCTAGGACGTGATTGCGAATTTGCCTACGAGTTCCTCTAGTCTAGCTTCATCTATCCTTATGGCTGATTCATGGTTTCGATTTAGAATATACACATCGCGAATTTGGATGAACTTTATAAGGTTGGAGATTTTGAATTCCATCCAACTTCCAATAACAAAACTAACTTATAATCTGCAAAACAACACTAAATGAAGTATTAATACTGATTAATCTCTATTGTCAATATCAAAAGAGGTTCATGACTTAGGTTAAACCAACCTAGTCCAATAATCTCTCCTTTTTTTATTTTGACAAATTAGATTGATCTTAAGGTAAAATAAATGCATGTTTTGTGAAGTTAGGATGGTGAATGATTCAATGAATACTAAAAAAATTTTAAGAAAATGATCAAAGTAAAATTCTAAGTAGGAGAGATAAATAATACTCCCCCTCAACTTATGCTTTTCTCTTACAAACTATTTTCTCCATACAATTCTCTCCCCTTTGGCAAGATAAAAAAAAAGGTGAATGGAGAAGATCAAATAACATGCATAAAGATGAGTTAAAGGGATCATAAGGAGCAAATATGAACTCATAGAATCATAAAAATTGCAATCACATATAGCAAATATCAATCATATAGCATAGGAAATAAAGAATTTCAAATTCAAACACTTTTATTTATTAATTAATTGTGGGATCAACAATTATACATCAAAGATTTAAACAAAGAAAAAAAATAAACTAGTCTAAAAGATTAGAGAACTATCATCATCTCCATAATCATATTGCTCTTCATTTTCGCCTCCTCCTTCGGCTTCATCTCCATCTTCAGCCTCTGAGTTGTCGACCTCCTCCGGTGTGTCCTCATATTTGACGAAATTAAGAAGATGCTAGGGAGGAACACCCATCTTCTCTTGCAAGTCCACCATGCCATTGTAGAGGTAGAAAATGAGAAGAAATCATCTCTTCAACATCCTAATCACCTTATTTAGCTTTTGGTTGATGGTGGCAAGATAAATTATTATCTTAGATTTTTGTTGAGGAGGTGGGACTAGTATTGCTCCTTTAATGACAAGCCTTTATCTCTTAGAGGCTTGAGAAGTTTTCAACTTTTTGGCCCCAAAAGCACCTAAAGTATAGGCATAGAAGTCTAGGTGAATGGCTTTGGCATTGATAAGATAAGTGAGGTCCATCAAATTTTAGGAAGGAAGAAGTTTCTTAGTAAGGAATTTTTCATTTTCCTCATTAGGAGCACTAATAAATCTATAGATGACAGTTACATGGGAGGGAAGGAGAAATTGGCTTGGCTTTTAGGTTTAGTGCTCATGTAGATCAATTGATCCACAAGATAGTGATCGAATTGGATTAGTTTATTTTTCACCAGAAAAAAAAAGGAAAGTAAGGTCCTTTTGAGATACTTTTTTGTTACCATCACCTCTAGCGTTAATAGAGAAGGTGATGATACAATGAAGAAACAAAAAAGGAAGGGTTTTGATGTATTTAGCTAAAAAAGTTTTAGGATCATGCTTGGTCTTGATTGAAACTTCAGGACAAAATTTAGAGTAAATAACATCAAGTTCGAAGATAATGAATAGAATGTTATCTTCGACTTGAAGATGAAAGAGGTTGGATAATTGTTCAAAAGTGATAAAATAAGGATCCCTAGAAGCTCGAAATACTAACCCCATATTGTCTGGCGTGGAATTTAGCTTTACGACTAAAAGTTATCATACACATGAATTCTCTCACGATCTCTTCATATTCGGGTTCATGATGAAAGATGAATTTGTTCCATCCTAAGTTGGAGAGAAATGTGTGAATCTTATTGTTGATCCCAAGAAAAGTGGAGGGGATTTTGTTTGGAAGGATAATTTTAGAGGCATTAGCTTTATAATGATCCTTCCCTTCTTTTGTAATCCTTTTCATTTGATGTAGGGCTGGTAGTGTAGAGGATTAGGCTACTGCTTTTCCCTTCTATGTTCTTGAAGCTTTCTTAGGAGCCACTGGGAAGAGTAGAAAGATTCAGAGAAGTTTGAGAGTATGAGAGAAGATAGATGATTTGGTGTAGGATGTGGTGATGAAAATCACTGCTTAGGGGGTTTATATAGCCATAAAAAAGGTGTATAAATGGCTAGAAAAGGCTAGAATGTGAATAATAAAAGGTTGGAAATGGTTGGTAGTCAAATCAAAAAAATTTGAGGCAGTTACTAGAATTAGCGACTGCAAATTGAAGATCACGACCATTAATTCTAAATTATGTGAGTAATGGACAAAAAATCCTCAAGAATTGACATGTACAATGGTAAAAAATTTAAAATTTTGACTGAATTTGCGATGGAGAGCAAATTTCATGACTACGAATTGACAATTGTCAGCTAGGTAAAATCAACTTATAATTCACGACCGTGAATCAAGGATAGTGATTGCGAATTACAAGGAAAGAAAGACAATAATAAAAAAGCAAAATTTGACATTTCAAGTTATAATCCACTTAATATATTGATGCAAATTGACATTAAAAGTGCATAATTGTACTTATAATAAAGACAACCAAACATAAATATCACATACAACCAAACTCATATCAATCAAACAAAAGATCAAACTTCTTCACATTAGGGAGCTTCCATCAAGCGTTCCCATTTCTCTATTAATGAAGTTCAACCTTTCTTCATTGAGAGGTTTAGTGGAAATATCTGCAAGTTGATGATTTGTGTCTATAAATTCTAACACAACATCACCATTTTGGACATGCTCTCTAAGAAAATGATGTCTAATATCTATGTGTTTGCTCTTAGAGTTTTGGATTAGATTCTTAGAGAGATTAATTGCACTAGCATTATAATATTTGATAGGAATGTTGTGATGTCTCATTTACTAGTTATTTCTAAACTAGTTGCATTAACTTATTCATAAAACATGGAATACTAAAGTGATATAACATCATTAAAATCCTCTCATTCTATCCATTATCATTGAAAGATCTTATTTCAATTATATTATTTTTTTTTACACTATGTATCTTGTGTCACAACATAGTAACTATTTATAATAAAGTATACATGGTTAAACAAACTTAAATATTAATTGACTGCATGCTGGCCCCACCTTTATTAGACTACTAGACAACAACTTCAAAATGTAAACTAGATAAAATCTTAGTATACTATTCCTAAAAGAAAATTTGATGCAAAAAAGTGAGCTTACATACTCAGTAAGTAAATGCATAACGATACTTCAATCTCAAATAACATAACAACATTTAAATATAAATAACTCATCATCATTGGGCAACTCATCATCATGAACATTCTCCCTATAATTACTTGGGACTTTCCTCCAATTACACATGTCATTGGGCAATCTTAACTTATATGGTCTGACTGTCTTTAAGTATAGTAAGTAACCCTTTTAGATCCTTGACACTCTCTGAAATGAGTTCTTCCATGAATATTACAAATTGGGCCAACACTTCTCCCATTATGTCAATTAGTCCTTTCCAACCCTTTCAGCCTTCAAAACCACCACAACTACCTCTACCAAATGCTATTAATGCTAATATACTAGGTTGACTATGTCTTTTATCTATTTGATTATTAATACCTCTTTAAAATCTTGATCCACCAGAAAATCTAAAACCACCCTTTTTATTGCCCTATTGAGTTCTCCACTTCATCCTACATAACTTCTCTTTCTTTTAACTTCAATTGTATTCTTATCTTTGATTACTTCCTTAGCTCAAATAGTTACTGCTAATCGTGTAGTATAATTGGTTGGTTGGATTGCTAATCGATCTTAAATTCAACCTCAATCCCTTGTCAAACTTCTAGCACTTCAATTCCTCTATAGCCACATACTTTGGGGCATATCTCGAGAGTTTTAACAAATTATACCTCATAATCCGCAATCATTATATCATTATGCTTCAATTAGAAAACTTCATCTTCTTCTTATATAAGTATACTAACGATGTTTACTTTTTTTTTATTTTTTGCAAACTCCCTTAGAAAATAATCCAAGTCAATGCCATCTATTGAATAAAGCTACCTAGAATAGTCTCCCACAAATTCAAGGCATTCTTTTAAAGCAAAGATATTACATACTTCAATTTTGCTCTAGGATGCATTCAAGCCTATTCAAGATTCTTTCAATTCTTCTAAGCCACTCCTCAGCCTCAGCAAGATCTGTAGTGCCCTCAAAGTCAAATACTCCTTACTTCTTCAATCTAGCATAATTCCTATCTATAACAAGTGCTACATATGCTTTTATTCCAAATCTCTACATCATCTCAATAAATTGTACCTGTGGCTGGATTATTCCATGACATCTTAAAATTTTGTGCAACATGGTCAACATGCTCACGTGCATGAACAGACTCAACAGATTCATCTCTAACCTCTAGGCCAGTATGAACTCTATTAGGTGCATTCATATTTCTCTATGCCAATGCATGTAAGATTAACACAATGCAAATATCATATATATATATATATATATATATATATATATATATCACAGTAATATTACAACTGTCTACATAATCATTTACCCACTCTGATACCACTGAAATGTGACGTCCCATTTACTAATTATTTCTAAACTAGGTGCATTAACTTATTCGTAAAACATGGAATACTAAAGTGGCAAAGCATCATTAAAATCCTCTTATTCTATCCATTGTTATTAAAAGACCTTATTTCAATTATATTATTTTTTGGACACTATGTATCTTGTTTCACAACATAGTAACTATTTACAATAAAGTATACATGGCTAAACAAACTTAAATACTAATTGACTGCATACTGGCCCAACCTTTATTAGATTACTAGACAACAACTTCGAAATGTAAACTGGATAAAATCTTAGTCTACACTTTCTGAAAGAAAATTTAATGCAAAAAAGTGAGCTTACATACTCAGTAAGTACATGCATAATGATCCTTTAATCTCAAATAACATAACAACATTTAAATATAAATAACTCGTCATCATATCCATGCATAAAATAAAGAGTTTTTACTTTTAAATGCCACACAGGCTATCAAATATTATTGTCACACAGGCTGTCATATATTGTTGCCGAATAGGTTATAGATGTCACTACCATAAAGGCTTCCATATTTGGTTGCCACATAGATATAAATATTGTTCCCACACAAGCTATAGATATCATTGCCACACAGACTATTAAATGTTATTGCCACACAGGCTATAGATATCATTGTCACATAGGCTATCGAATGTTATTGCCATATAGGTTGTTATATATTATTGCCACATGGGCTATAGATAGCATTGTTACACAAGCTCTCGAATGTTACTACCACTCAAGTTATAGATATCATTGCCACACAAGCTATCGAATGTTATTGCCACATAGGCTATTATAAATTATTACCACACAGGCTATAGATATCATTGCCATACAAGTTGTCGAATAGTGTTACTTGCCAACAACATCAAGTATTATTCTTTCAACAAATCAACTATAAATCTAACAAAATTTCAACAATATAATGTCCAGTAACAACACCCATAACTTTGGCAGCTCATATCACCACATACTCCCATTCTCAAGCCATAAATTATCAATGTCTCATTAAAATAAATAAATCAATAGTATAATAATCTTTTCATCAATGTATTCCTCAATATCATCATATTAAACAACATTTCATTCCATTGAGTATATGTTCATGGCATTTAACCAATCACACGTATAGTACCATTAGCGATTTACTTACCTCCTTCTTCAAGCTTATTAAGTCGTGGATGGTCCCAACTTATTCCCACTATTATCTTCAATGCCTTGAGGACCTATTTCAATACACCAAATCAATCCATGATGATAAAATAAGATTTTCATCTTGTTATACAAATATGCTCTAGTAAAATATCATGAACTTGATAGGTTGTTTTTATAATTACCTTTAACCCACAAATCCAGATGACTGATTCTTTTTTCCAATTAAACTAGACATATGTGGGTACACCATATCCAAAATTTAGTCCAAAATATACACTACATAATTTATGGTCAATTTTATGAATTTACCCTATTTCAATGTCATCTTAGCCTGAGTATGTCTTACATTATTAGATAAATCTCAAATCTTACAGATCCAATCCCAAAAATAATTTACCAGAAGTTAGAAAACACATAATGGAACATTTTTCATGTTTTACTCATTGTCTAAGTCAGTCTATAAAGTCACCAAAACAAATGACCAATCTTAGGGTTAGCAAGTTTTTAACATGTTAACAATCAGTCATAATGAAGGGGAAATATCTCAATAACCATATTAAATTTGGCAAACATATTTTATAGTCATGTGGATAATACATAAATATACAATTTTCAAGTTTTACACATCTCCAAATTTTGAATCTATATCCATCTAATTCTTGGAAAACATAATTAAAAGACTGACGAGGTTTCATCTGGGTATAGGGCTAGTCAGTGAGCCATATCTCTTTCCACACAATACATCAATCAAAACTAATTTATAGGTATTTACAGGGGATATAACACTAAAATTTCATGTTTTAGACTTTGCCAAAATTAGAATATAAGGCCATCAAAATATAATAAAATAAAAAGACTTAAGTGACTTCATTTGGTTGTGAACTAGGCCTAATGAAGGAGCCATAACTCCTCACACACACAAAATCAAGCAAAAATGTTTCATATGCATTTATATGGGAAATAAAGCTACAATTTTCATATTTTACACTTTCCTTAATTCCTATTCTAGTGTTATGAAATTATGGGTAGAAAATTATGCTCTAATAACAAAACCAACACAATCAGCTCTTATTCTCTTGAATTTCAACTTCCATCCAAGAGTTCTACCTCAAATACTCTATAATTCTCACTAGCCATGCATGATTAACACGTAATGAGGGGTTAATTTCATGTGAGAAGAAGATAAATTAGCTTACCTATTTTCCTATAACTAGAAAACCTTAGGATTCCTTTTTAGGCAGCTCAATCTTCTCCCTCTTTTTCTTCTTCTTCTTCTTCTTCTTCTTCTTCTTCTTCTTCTTCTTCTTCTTCTTCTTCTTCTTCTTCTTCTTCTTCCTTTCATTCTTCCTTAGCTCTATCTTTCTTCTATTGTACCTCATGTCTAAACTCTGCATTTTGATCCTAAAGGGTCAACAATTTTGTAAACCTATTGTAAAAAGACAAAATCATGGTGTTGCATTTCTATTGTTTGGAAGTTCATTTTTCCTCTTTTAGTCCCTCTTCTTCACTCCTTAAGCCCCTCCATCCATCTTCTAACCCCTAGATGCTCCTTATACTTTTAAATAAGCTCTATAACTCCATTATTTATAATGTTATAACATGCACACAACATAAGATAATTTTTCATACAACTATACAAACATTGCATATACATTAAAGTGTCCCAAATGCAATGTTGCAAGTGTCATTGTCGTGCTTATCTAATTCACATGTCTAAACAATCATTTATCTAATGCATATATTCAAATATAACATAATTAAAATGCATATGATTTGGGTTAAGGATGTTACAAATGTGATCAACAACTTTGTTATAATCCTTTAATTGTTGTTTCATCCAAAACACTTGGGTGCAATAACAACCCGTAGCTACATACTCAGTTTTGCAGTGGATAAGACAATTAAAACTTGCTTCTTGCTAAACTAAGACACTAAGCATTCTCCTATAAATGGGCAAGTTCCAGAAGTACTCTTCCTATCTAATAGACTACCAGTGTAATTCGCATCTAAGTATCCTATGAGACTAAAAGATGAATCTCTATGATACCATAGACTTAAGTGAAATGTGCCATGCAGATATTTAAAAATCCTTTTGACAACATTTAAATGTGATTCTTTAAGACAGATTGAAATCTATCACACAAACATACACTAAACATAATATCAGGTCTAGAAGTAGTAAGACAGAGTAGAGAATCGATCATATATCGATATCTCTTTTCATCAATTGTCTTACCCGATTTATCTTTGTCCAATTTGATGGCACCACTCATGGGTGTTTTTGCTAGTTTGCATCCATCCATGCCAAATTTCTTGAGTATGTCCTTTGTATATTTGGCTTAGTTGATGAAGATCCTTTCTTTGGTTTGCTTGATTTGTAGAACAAGGAAAAACTTGAGCTGTCCCATCATGTTCATCTCAAATTCCCTAGTCACTCACTTAGCAAAATCCTCATAAAGAGATTCATTAGTAGCACCAAAAATAATATCATCAACATAGATTTATACTATTAGTGTATCATGTTTGTGCCTTTTTACAAATAAAGTTATATCTACCTTTCCCTTTTTAAAATCATTTTTCAAAAGAAATGAACTAAGCCTTTCATACTAAGCTCTTGGAGCATGTTTTAACACATATAAGGCTCTATTCAATTTAAAAACATAATTTGGAAAACTATATGATTCAAACCTATGAGATTGTTAAATATAAACTTCCTTAATAACTCTATTTAGAAAAGCACTTTTGACGTCCATTTCAAAAAATTTAAAATTCATATGGCATGTATAAGCTAAAAGAATCCTAATGGCCTTTAACCTTGAAACGAGGGCATAGGTTTCATCATAGTCTATGCCTTCCTTTTTGTTGTAAACTTTTGTAACTAATCTAGCCTTATTCCAAGTGATGAATCCTTACCCATTTAACTTATTCCTAAACACGCATTTGCAATATACAATTGGGTGTTCCTTAGGCCTAGGAACAAGCTCCCATACATTATTTCTCTCAAATTGATTGAGTTCCTTTTGTATAGCAATCACTAAACTTTCATTATAAAAAGCCTTATCTATAGATTTTGGCTCTAATTAAGAAATAAAAGCAAGATTGTTATCTAAAGGTTCAGTTGAGATCCAATACTTACACCCTTTGAAGTATCACCAATGATTAAATCTTTGGGATGATGCTTGGAGAATCTCTAATCTTTGGGTAGATCTTGATTTGTCAATGCTTCTTATTGACTTTAAGGATCCTTGTCTACTTTTGATGACTTGTCCTCATCCTTATATTTGTCTTCCTCTCTTATAGTATATTGCAATTCAAAATTTTCAAAATCACCTATAAGATCATTAATAAAAGTACCTTTCCTAAGATTAAGTTTACTAGATTCATAAAATACAACATGCATAAACTCTTCAACAACCAATGAACTTTTATTAAAGACTCTATAGGCCATGCTAGAGGTGAAACACCCTAAAAATATACCTTCATTAGTTTTTAAGTCAAATTTACCAAGATTATCCTATGTATTCAATATATAACACTTGCATCCAAATACTTTTAGATATGATATTTTGGGTTTTCTACCATTCTATATCTTATAAGATGTTTTATTGAGAATGGATCTTTTAAAAATTCTATTTGCAATATAACATGAAGTATTAATGGCTTCGGTCCAAAAGTAATTTGGCAAAGAATACTCATTAAGTATAGTTTTAGCCATCTCTACTAGTATTCTATTTTTTCTTTCTATAGTACCATTTTGTTGTGGTGTTCTAGGAGTTAAAAAGTTATGAAAAACCCCATTCTCTTGGTAATAAGATTCAAAAGACTCATTTTGAAATTCCTTTCCATGGTCACTTCTTATAAGTAACCCTTTTCATTTTGAATTCTTTTTACAAAAATTTTAAAAGCATCAAAGGTATCATACTTATGAGCTAGAAAGGACACCCAAGTAAACCTAGAATAATCATCAACTAGGACTAGCACATAATGTTTTCCACCTAAACTAACATTCCTAATAGGTCCTATCAAGTCCATATGAATCAATTGAAGGGGTCTAGATAAACTTACAACATTTTTGGCTTTGAAGGAAGATTAATGTTGCTTCCCCAATTGGCAAGAACCACATGTCTTGTCTTTTGAGAATCTTAGCTTAGGAAGACCATCCACTAGCTTTCCTTTTGATAAGCTTTGTAAGAGCTCCATGCTAGCATGTCCAAGTCTTCTATGCCATAGCCAAGCTTCATTACTAAGAAACATAAGACATTTAAAAGTTTGGTTAGCCAAATTGCCAAAGTCAATTAGATAGTTATTGCCTTTCCTTTCACCTTTTTACCCACTAATGTGGTAACTCGACATTCTCTAGAGTCAAAGGTGACTTTATTACCTTCGTCACATAATTGACTTACACTAAGCAAATTATGTTGCAAGCCATCAACTAACAAAACATCATTAATTAAAGAGAAACCATTCTTACCAATGGTTCCAATGCCAATTACGTTACCCTTGGCATTTTTACCAAATGTGACATTACCACCTTCTTTTTCCTTTTGGGCCATGAATAGCTTTTTATTGCTCATAATGTGTTTTAAGCATCCACTATCCATATGCCAATCGTTTGATTCATTGGTGGCTACCAAACACTCCTACACAACACAAATAAATCATCTCTTCTTTAGCAACCAAACATACTTGGGTCCTAAGGGGTTAGGCTTTGAAGGATCCTCCAATTTGAGATGTGCCTTCTTAATATAACAATAAACATTAATGTGTCCATATCTCATGCAATAATGGCATTTGAGTTTAGACTTATATGTCTTCCTCCTATGTAATGCCTTGGTATGAGTAGGGGATTTTCTCATACCTATGTGATGTGTGTGAGATGAGCATGCATATATAGGTGTAAATGTGAATTTTTTATGTATTGGGATTAACATGCTTCTTATTGTACATGTAAGCATGATTAGCCTTTTTAGAAATAGGCTTTCAGCTTTGTTGAACTTTCCCTTTGCCCTTAGGCATTGGGGTTTTAGTGCTTTAGGCACTCTTTTTTCCAACAACCTCAATACTTGAAGTTTGGGGTGTTGAGGCTTGAATGAATGCAGTGTGTGTAGGTGTGGAGATTGAGGCTTCATTGAAGCCTAGACCATGCCTAATCAAAGGAGGCCTTTGTGATATTATGAGTGTATCCAAAGCTTTCTTACCTTTATGAAATTTTGATATAGAGCCTCTAAGCTCAATGACTTCTCCTTTTAAAAAGTAATTCTCTTTTCCTAATGAAGCTAGTGATGAAGATGATTTGGAAAAATTTTCCATAGATTTTTTGAGTTCTTCATTTGAAGCCCATAATTCACTTACAAGGCTATTAAAGGATTTATATTCATCCTCTAATTTTATGCATTTCCTCTTGTAAGTCTTCATTTATGACTTATATTTGTCACATTTTATTGTGAGAGCTTCTAGAAGTTCATCATCTACGTCATCTAAATCGTCATATTCATAATTAGAATGAGCTGAAGTGCTAACTCATTAGGAGAGTCCTCTTAAGACATGAAGCATATGTTGGCAATCTTCTATTATTCATCATCTTCACTTAAGCTATCATCCCAAGTGGCTTTAAAGTTCTTCCTCTTCTCTTTGTCCCATTTCTTCTTCTTCTTCTTTAGCTTGGGCAAACATACTTAATGTGGCCTTGCTTGCTACATTCATAGCAAGTGACATCGGTTGATCTCTCCTTGGGATTAGGAGTTGCTTTCTTGAAGTTTCTTCTTTCTTTTCTTCTTTTATTATGCTCCTTGGTCCTTCTAGAAAGCATTGCAAATTGCTCCTCCTCCTTGTCACTCTCCTCTTCACAAGAGGTTATTTATAATTCCTTTTCCTTTAAAGGTGATTTAAGTGCCAATTCTTGCTTTTTAGATTTTTCTCATTGGCCCCTCATTTTCTTCATTTCCTCATCTTTCTTCAAGGCCAACTAATGAGTCAAGAGTTTGCCTACCAAAACATCCGTTGGCACCTTTCTGATTTTCGGGTTGGACTTTTGGATACTACATACTAATTTTTTAAGAGGTAAAGATTTTAGAATTTTAGAGTTTACCTCATGATTTATGAGAGCCCTATCAAACTTCTTCATGTTGGTGATAATAGCTAGGAGTCAGTTTGTCATATCTGTTATGCTCTCATCCTCCTTCATCATGAATAACTCCCATTCTGTCATGTACATCTCAAGTCAGCTGGATTTCACCAAGGTGGTGCCCTCATGATAGTTCTCCAATACTTTCCAAATGCCATGAGCAGTTAATGTTGTACCCTTCTAATTTCTTCTCTTGAGAACTTAGAAGGATTTCCATGGCTCTATTGTTTTTGCCATTGGATCTTCTGTGTGCTTCAACCCATTCTTCTCTAGGGATTAGTTCTTCATTCCCATCTACCACTTTAGTGGGTGGATTCCATTCTTTAGCAACAACAACCCTATAGATCCACCACATCAATATCTAGAAAGATCTTCATCCTATATTTCCAATGAGTATAGTCTGCCCCATCAAAATAAGTCTTAAGGTATGGGTGGATTCCTTCATGTGCCATTGATCTTTACTCACTTAATTAAAATTTTTTGTGAGACTTGGCTCTGATACCACTTGTTAGCCTAGGACACCAAGAAGGGGAGGTTGAATTATTAGTTGATTAAAAATTAAAATGAAATATAAATGTGTTTAAGAAGTTGTGAAAAAGAAGAGAAATTGACATAAGTGTTTATAGTGATTCGGGTGTTAATGAACTCTATGTTCACTCCCTAATTCTCTATAATTGGGTGTTTGCTCAACTCAGCTGGTGTTTCCAAGCTCACACCAAACTTTTACAACTTGTGTTTATAGCTCACACAAGAAACCTTACACTTTGTGTTTTCTAGGCTCACACTAAAACCTCTCATAATTATTTTGTAGGTCACAATAAAACCTCTCACAAGAGTTTTTACTCTAGGCTCACTCACAGCCTTTCTATAATGGAGTTTATTGCTCACACCAAACAATCAACTGCACATAAATGAGAATGAAAGATTGAGTAGTAAATTGGCAAGAGTTTGGTTACAAATTAATGAATTCTCTTGCATTTACATCTATTTGGTGGAGTATTTATTGCTCATATCCACCAAAGAGATGTTGGTCTAAAACTATCAACAAATCTCTAAGATGTACTAGACAGATTTAGCATTAAATGCTTGTCAGACAGAATTCACAGTAGCTACTACCATTTCATGGTCATGAATTCCAATTTCCATTGAGGAATCAAAAATTACTGTGAAAATCCCTGTTTGAGTCTAACGACTAGTCCATGTGTTAGATGTCCATTGGTTGTCTAGAAAAATATAGTCATTGCATACTAACAACTATCAAAAATCGCAGTCACGAGATAACTATATCTTTAGCGCGACTAAGACTGCTAATTCCTTTGTTTAGTGAGAAAGCTACAACTCTTTGAGTCGCGGTCGCTACCTAACATTCACCCTCACTATTTTTAATCTTCAACAGATACCTAGGACAGTTGGCACACTGTGGTTATGGTTTTGGTTACCTCCATTGCCACTATGAAAGTCATGGTTGTGAATCTAGATGCGGCACCCACCGCAAATTCCTCTATGACTTAAGCTCACTTTCTTCAGCTTGGTCGTGGCTATGAATTCGCCCGTGAATGCCTCTAGTCTAGCTTCATTCATTCTTATCGTTGATTCACAATCAATATTTAGAATATATACACTACGAATTTGGATGAACTTTACAAGGTTGGAGATTTTGAATTCCATCCACTTCCAATGAAAAAGCTAACTTATAATATGCAAAACAACACTAAATGAAAGTATTAGTACTGAACAATCTCTATTGTCAAGATCAAAAGAGGTTTATGACTTAGGTTAAACATACCTAGTCAAACATATTACAAATCAAGTTTTCAAAGACCCATTCTTAATAAAACTTCTTATGAGCTAGGGAATGGCAAAAAGCCTAAGTTAGCATATGTAAGAGTTTTTGGATGTAAATGCTATAATCTTGGGAAATTTGATTCAAAAACTAATGAAGGCATTTTCTTAGGTTATTCGACCACTAGCAAGGCCTATAAGGTTTTTAATAAGAGTTGAATAGTTTTTGAAGAGTCTATGAATATTGTGTTTGACAAATCAAGTAAGCTTGATCTTGAAAAAGGTTCTTTTATTGATGATCTTGTAGGTGATTTTGAAAAATTAGATTTGGAGCATACTATAAGAGAAAAGGATGAGGACTATGATGAAAGCAATTCATCAAAAGAAGATAAAGAATCTCAACATTAACAAGTGAAATCACCAAACTAAGATCTTCCCAGAGATTGAAGATTTTCCAAGCATTACCCCAAAGACATAATCATTTGTGATACTTCAAAGGGTGTAAGTACTAGATCTCAACTCAATACTTTATATAATAATCTTGCTTTTGCTTCTCATTTTGAGCCAAAGTCTATATATGAGGCTCTTGATGATGAGAGTTGGGTGATTAATATGCAAGAGGAACTTAACCAATTTGAGAGAAACAATGTGTGGGAACTTGTTCCTAAGCCTAAGGAACACCCTATTGTAGGTTGCAAATGGGTGTTTAGGAATAAGTTAGATGAGCAAAGATTCATCACTAGAAGTAAGGCAAGATTAGTTGCTAAGGGTTACAGCCAAGAGGAAGGCATTAACTATGATGAAACCTGTGCCTCTGTAACAAGGTTAGAGGCCATTAGGATTCTTTTAGCACATGCATCTCACATAAATTTCAAATTATTTCAAATGGATGTCAAAAGTGCTTTTCTAAATGGTGTTATTGAGGAGGAAGTTTGTGTTGAACAACCTCTTAGTTTTGAGTCATAGACTTTTCCAAATTATGTTTGAAAATTAAATAGTCTTGTATGGTTTGAAATAAGCTCCAAGAGCTTAGTATGAAATACTTAGTTCTTTTCTTTTGCAAAATGATTTTAAAAAGGGGAAGGTTCACTAATAGTGCAAATTTATGTCTATGATATCATTTTTGGTGCTACTAATGAATCTCTATATGAGGATTTTATTAAGTGTATGACTAGGGAATTTCAAATGAGCAAGATGGGAGAGCTTATGTTTTTCCTTAGTCTACAAATCAAGCAAACCAAAGAAAGGATCTTTACCAACCAAGCCAAATACACGAAGGACATTCTAAAAAATTTGGCATAAAAGGTTATAAAGTAGCAAAAACACTAATGAGTGTTGCCATCAAATTAGACAAGGACGAATTGGGTAATTCAGTTAATGAGAAGAGATATTGAGGTATGATCAATTCTCTGCTCTATCTTACCACTTCTAGACTTGATATAATGTTTAGTGTACGCATGTGTGCTAGGTTTCAATCTTGCCCCAAAGAATCTCATTTAAATGCTGTTAAAAGGATTTTCAAATATTTACATGAGACATTACATCTAGGTTTGTGGTATCCTAAAGATTCCTCATTGAGCCTCATAGGTTATTCGAATGTAGATTATGCTGGTAGTCTTTTAGATAGAAAAAACACTTCTAGAACTTATGAATTCATCAAAGAGTGTTTAGTGTCTTGGCTCAGTAAGAAGAAAGTTTTAGTTGCTTTATCAATTGCCAAAAGCTGAATATATAGTTACGGGTTGTTGTTGCACCCAAGTGCTTTGGATGAAATAACAATTAAGTGATTATGGCAAAATTGTTGACCACATTCCCATCAAATGTGACAACACTAGTGCAATAAATCTTTCCAAAAATCCTATCCAACACTCTAGGAGCAAACATATTGACATTAGGCATCATTTTCTGAGAGATCATGTCCAAAATGGTGATATAGTATTAGAATTTATAAACACAAAGCATTAACTTGCGAATATTTTCACAAAGCCTTTCAATGAAGAAAGGATGAACTTCATTAAGAGAGGTTTAAGAATGCTTGATGGAAGCTCCCTGAAGTGAAAAGTTAAATCTTATAAAAATGCTTTTTGTTTGTTGTATTATTTGTTGTTGAATGATTGATTTATGTGATGTATGTGATATTTATCTCTTTGGATGTCTTAATTTTATGTGCAATTGTGCCTCTCTATGCTAGTTTGTGTAAATTAGACATCAATATATTAAGTGGATCACAACTTAGAAAGTGAAGTCTTATCTTTTCATAATTATCTTTTTTGACTTATAATTCACAGTCTCTATTCCTTGATTCACGATCGAGAATTACAGGCACTCATCATTCGACTATCAACCATTAATTCACGGTTACAACTTTCATTCCCCACTGTGAACTTATTCAAATTTTAAATCATTTGACCATTAAACGCACTGATTTTTTAGGATTTTTTATATGTTGCTCACATATTTTAGAATTAGCGGTCGCAACTTGTAGGTAGCGATCACAAATTTGAGTAACAATAGGTATTTAAGTGATTTGATTGCCAACTGATGGTACCCTTTCATTTAATGCATTTTGACCCATTTTGGCCATTTTCACATCCTTTCTTGACATATATAAACCCCCAAATCAGTGTTTCTATTCATTCCTACTAAAAATCTCAATCTCTCTTCTTCCTTACTCTAAAAAACCTTCAAATCTTCTTTCATTCTCAAATGGCCCCCAAGAAAGCCTTAAGAACAAAAAAGGGAAAGGCAGTGGCACAACCTTCTGGACCACCAGCTCTATAAATGATAAAAAGGATCACGAAAGAGGAGAAATATCAATATAAGGTAAACAACTCTAAGATTATCCTACTGAACAAAATCCATTCCACTTTCCTTCTTAACTCTCTGGGCATCAAAGATGAGATCCACACATTTCTCTCAAACTTGGGATGGAATTAATTTATTTTTTTTAATGAGCGCAAATATAATGAGATCGTGCGAGAATTTATATACACCGCGACTCTAAGTCGGAGAGCAAAATCTCACTCTGGCCAATATGGGTTAATATTTCGAGACTTTGGAGACGTTTTTTTCATCAACTTTTTACAACTTTCTAATCTATTTAATTTTTAAGTCGGGGATGACATTCTGTTCATCATCTCCATTCTTGATGTTATCTATTCCGAGTTTTGGTCTAAAATTTCCATCGAGACCAAACATGACCCCAAGACTTTGTTAGCCAAATACATTCGTACCCTACCTTTTTGGTTGCTTCATCATATCATTACCTTCTCTTTTAACGTAAGAGGGGATGGTAATGAAAAAGTATTCCAAAAGGATATTGCTTTCCTTTTTTGTCTTACCAAAAACAAACCTATACAAATTGGCTGCTATCTTGTGGATCAATTGATCCATATGAGCGCAAAGCCCAAGAGTCAATTTTTTCTTCCTTCTCATCTCATTTCCATCTACCGATATGTTGATGCTCTTAATGAGGAAAATGAAAAATTTCTCACTAAGAACTTTCTCCCCTCATAAAATTTTATGGACCTACCCTACCTCATCAATGGAAAAGTCATTCGCCTTGATTCTTATACATACACTTTGAGTGCTTTTGGAGGCAAGAAACTAAAGACCTCCCAAGGCTCCAAAAGAAAAAGCTGTGTCCTTGAAGAGGGAGCCCAACTTGTTCCTCCTCCCCAACTAAAGCCCAAAGCAAAAATCTCTCTTGCCTCTATCAACAAGAAATTCGATAAGATGATGAGGATGCTTAAGAGATGATTTCTCTGCCTCTCCCCTCTAAATAGTGATTTGGTGGACTTATATGAGAAAGTAGTTGCTCCTCCTTACCATCTTCAGGACTTTAAGGATTAAAAGGATGCACTAGAAAATGAGGCCAACTAAGAGGTTTAAGAGGGTGGTGAAGCTGAAGGTGGAGGAGAAAATAAAGACATGGATGATTCTGGAGACAATGATAATTCTTCCATCTTTTAGTTTGTTTTTAGGGTTTCTTTTTCTGTTTTTCTATTTAAGTTCTTGATGTAAAGTTGTTGATCCTGCAGTTTATTAAATAAATAAAAGTGTTTATTTTGCAATTTATTGTCTCAAATGCTATATGATTGTAACATATATTATATCCTTGCTATTTTGCTATTTATGATTACTGTATCTCAATTTATGCTCCTCTTTTACTTTTTAAATATTTACCCCTTTTTTTATCTTTCCAAAGGAGGAGAGAATAGTATTGAGAGAAAATAAGTAATGTGCATAAAAAAGGCATAAGTTGAGGAGGAGCAAGTTCAAACTTAGAATACTTGGAATTATTTGATCATTGACTAGAATCCTTTGATTATTCTTTGATTATCTGATCATTGACCATCCCAACTTTATAATTCATGCATTTATCTTTCTTTAAGATCAATCTAAGTTGTCAAAATAAAAAAGGGGGATATTGTTAGACTAGGTTGGTTAAACCTATGTCATAAGCCTCTTTTGATATTGACAATGGAGATTGATAAGTTCTAATGCTTTGATTATATGTTGTTTTGTTGTATGTAAGTTAATTTATAATTGGAAGTTAGATGGAAGTCAAAATCTCCATCTTTATAAAGAAAATCCAAATTCGCGGTCAGTATTCGTTAAATTCGTTACTTTACTTAAAGGATGGATGGAGCTAGGGCATAAGAATTAGCAGACAAATTCGCATCCGTGACTTAGCCAAAGAGAGCCTATTTGATTCATAGAAGAATTCTAGGTGTCATTCACATCAGAGATCGCGATTGTGAATTTCATAGTAATAAAAGAGGGAACCAAAGCCATTACCACAACACGCCAAGTGTGTAAGACACTGTTGGAAAATCAAAAATCACAAGGGCAAAGATTGGGTCATGTTCGCAACTCATTCCTCACTAAATAGAAGAATTTGTAGTCTATGTCATGCCTAAAAGAAAGTTCAATTGTGATCGCGACTTTCGAATAGTTGATTAAACACAATAGTTATATTCCTTGGATAACCAATGGGTGAAGGATATGTAGACTAGCTATTAGACACAGAATGAGGTTATTTGCCACGACATTCAGCTCCTTAGTGCAAATTATAAATTTGTAACTGCGAAATGGCAATAGCATCCACAACTTCTGCCTGATAAGCATTTAATGCAAAATTTGCCTACCACAACCTAAAGATTTTGGGATAGTTTTTGAGTAACATCTCTTTGGTGGATGTGAGCTATAAATACTCCATTAAATCGATGTAAACGCAAGAGAACTCCATTAATTGTAACCAAACTCTTGTCAATTTACTACTCATTCTTCTTACTCTTCTTTATATGTTGTTGATTATTTGGTGTGAGTAATAAACAATTTTATAAGTAGATTGGGAGTTACCCTAACATCTAAAACTCTTGCAAGAGGTTGAAGTATAAGTCGATCCAAAACGCTTGTGAGAGGGTTTTATGTGAGCCTAAAAACATAAGTTGTAAGGGTTTTGTATGAGCCATAAAACGTAAGTTGTATAAGTTAGGTGTAAGCTTGAAAACACCTATTTAGTTGAGTGAAATACCTAATTGTGAAGAATTGGAGAGTGGATATAGGGTTTATTAACGCTTGAACCACTATAAAAAAAACATCTTAACCTTATTTTTAATTTTTAATCAACCACTAATTCAAATCCTTTTCTTAGTGCACTCGGCCAATAAAATGTTTTAAAGAAATTTAGAGGAAATATATACCTACAAATTTCATATTTTGTACTTTACATAAATTAACACATAAGGTCATTAAAATATATGAAAACAACCATACTGAGGAGGTTTCAGTAGGTTGTGAACCAACCCTAATGAAGGAGATATAGATCTTCACACACACCATATTAAGCAAAAATGTTTCACATGAATTTGTATGGGGCATAAAAATACAACTTTCATGGTTTACACTTTCCCTAATTCCTCTTATAGGGTTATGAAATTGTGGTTGTAAAAATCTACTCTAACAATAAAAACAACACAACCAGCTCTTATTTTTCTTATGCTTTAACTCCCATACATGAGCTACACCTCAAATTACTCCATAATTATGACTAATTATGCATGTTTAACATGTCATGAGGGAGGAATTTCATGTAGGAAGAAGATAAAATGACTTACCCCTTTTACCAAAACTAGAAAAGCTTAAGGTTCCTTCCGAGGTAGCTTACTTTTTCTTTCTCTTCTTCTTCTTCTTCTTTTCCTTCCTTTCATTCTTCCTTAGTTTTTTTTTTTTTTTTGCTTCCGTTCATATTTTTGCTTCCCTAATATGTTCCTAAAGGAGAAAAAAAATTCAATTTACATACCTATTTTAATAAGATAAGATCATGGTGGCTTACCACCATTGCATAAATGATATGAAATCCCATATGAACATATGGATTGGATAAATGATCATTTAGTCATGCGATTTGTAGAAGCATGACAATGACACTTGCATTGTTATATTTGGGACACTTGAACATTTATGTAGTGTTTGCATAGTTACATGACAAATTGTCTTATGTTGTGTGCATGTTATAACATCATAGATAATGGTGTTATAGAGCTTATTTAAGAGTATAAGGAGCACTTAGGGATTGAGAGATGGATGAAGGTGCTTAAGGAGTGAAGAAGAGGGACTAAAAGAGGAAAAATGACCTTCCCACCAATGGAAATGAAGCACCATGATTTTATATTATTATAATAAGTTTATATATGCTAATTAGGGCATAATTAAGGGGTAAGTCAGGAGGTATTGCAGAAAGAGAGTGAGAGAGAGCTAAGAAGAAGAAATTCCCAATCATGGTCCTTGCGGATCAGATCATCCATATAATATACAAAAAGAAACTCTAGATATTTGATATCTTTTTCTTTGAATGAGATCTCAATTCCAACGACGGTTTCATTAGATATCTTACAACTAGAATCCCTCTTTTTTTCGATCCAGTTCCTCCACCACTGTGAACCCCAGTTAAATTCAGACATGATACACTTTTTAGTTATTGGGAGAATCCAAGTACTCTCTTTCAGATCTAGGAAAGAGCTCTCAGAGATCTTTTTTCCTTTTGGAAGATACAGGAGCGAAACAATCAACCTATTGATATTGGATGAAATCCACCATATTTTGAAAAATATGATGAGTGGTGGAAACCGTCAAACTATTTTATGTACACCACATAGGAAAGAGCTCTTCTTTAGAGACTTTGGTCAATTCTTTCTTCCCAAAGGTAGCAAATGCCATGAATTTATGATAAATCACTAAAACCTATCTCCCCACTTGAAGCTTCATGACAGTTCAAGTCTTAAAGTCTCAAAATATTTTCTTAAAATGCTATTGGACTAAAGTTTTTGAGGTAATCATATATGTTTCCTTAGTAAAAAGTAAAAGAATCTCTCATGATATGTTGATCAATAGTGTATTTATTTACCAAAAGTCTACAAACAAGGGACGTTTTATGTTCATTCTCAAAGTGATGTGTAGAAAAGAACTCCAAATTAAGTCTTTTGTAAGGTGGAAGTTGTATGAATGCAAATTTAACCCATTCTAACCTTTTTAAAGGTTTTATCATCCTAAAAAAGATTTTTAGTTGCACTAAAGGTGGTTCAACATAACCCTACATGTAATATGTACCCTATAGTCAAGAGAAAGGAATTTTTCACCTTTTCTTCATTGTAAATGGGGAAGAGAGCATTATACTTTGATGAAACCTCTTTGGCATTGCTTTCATCTTTGTCTTGATGATATGGCTTTAAAAGACATTTTGAAGTGATAAAAGATGTAAAAGTATGGTGTTGGTTGTTGTGGAAGATTAAATAAGCAAAAAATAACAAAGATATTAGCTAAAAGATAGAGGGAAAGTTGATGCACAAAATATGTCTACTTGCTCCCAAACTTTCAAAGAGTGTTTCAATGAATTTGTGAGTGAAATTATAGAGGAAAAAGGCCTATTTATAGATGAAAGAGGCAAGGTTTCAATTGGAGGCTTTGAAATTCAAATTGGCTAGAAAATCCACCTAAATTTCCCCCCATTTGTATAAGTCAGAAGGGTGTTGCAGCCTCTGTCACATGTCACAGGTGTGGCAGCTCACGCTTCATCTGAAGTGTGATTGAGTTGCAGGCTATGACTCGAGTCATGGCCTACATCTCAGTTGAGCCCTGCCTCTTTTTAGCTAGTCATGGGCATGACAACAAGCAACTCAAACACTTCCAAATTTTTGCAAAATTAATTCCCACATTGCAAAATAGCCTCAAACACATTTTGAACACATGAATAATGATAAAATTCATCAAATTAGGACTTCAATTATAAATAATACATTTTAAATCAAAATAAAATAGAAAATCAACATCAGCACACAATAAACACACATTAAAAACTTGAAATTAACTTTGACAAAGTTATAATTAAACATGAATAAACTATAAAATAAAATTCAATTCAAACACACTAAAAGAAAATGAAAGTGTATCAAACCTAAGAATATTCAACTTCTTTCCTAATCCTTCCTAGGCCTTCTTTATCCCTTTTTAACTTTGGTTGGTCTCCCTCTACCTCTTTTTAAAGTGTATATCTCTACTGCCTCTTATCTTTCCTGTTCCTCTTCACTAAAAGAAGAATCCTTTATCTTAATGTTGATTCCTTCAGACTTGTTCCTCTTCTCCATCTCAATAGTTTCCTCAAGAGAGTATACAAACTTCTTCTTACTCAAAAATGACCTATGAAAAGTATAAAATGTTATGGCCTCCTTAGATATGAGGGTTCTCTTATGTTGAGGTAGAGCTTTTAGTTGAGGCAATTTCAGGTTAGGTGGTGTGAGGGGTAAGGATTGTTATTCCTTCATTTTTGCTTAAAAAGAATCCATTTGTGCTCTTCAATTACTATTATAAATAAGTAATACAACAAAATCTATTTCCCTCTTTATTTATAAGCTATTGTTTCCCCCTAATCCAAATGGAATGTGAATTTCTAGAACATCTAAAATTTCCTACACATTTATCCTATGCAAAAGGGCTACTAACTACTTCTTTATTAGTATTTTAATATGGAAATCAAATAAGGAAAGCTTTAGCAAACATTCACAACATTTATAGTACCAAAATCTAGGGAAGTAATACTATAACACAAAATGCACACTAAACATCAAATAAAAATTGCTACCATTCCTTTATAACAAATTTCTTCAAATTGCAAAATCAAGTAATGAAAGCTTTAGCAAACATTCATAGCATTTATAGTGCCAAAATCTATGGAAGTAATACTATAACAAAAAATGCACATTAAACATCAAATAAAAATTGCTACCATTCCTTTATGATAAATTTCTTCAAAATGCTTGCTTTGAGTACCCCTCTCTTTTTCCAACTTCTTCGTAGCAAACCCACAAAAAAGATGAAGAACTTTTGCAATGACCATTTTCATTTACAGAACTCATAGCATCCATGTTCGAAAATACATGTGCATAAAGGTTTTATTCATCATACATACACAATCAAACATGTATTTAATGTACATATATGTTAACTAATGTCAAAACTAGTGACCATAACTAGTTCCTATCTAAATGTATGTACATGACACAAGGAGGGAGAAAGTTGGAATTCAACCGATGACCTATGGTCTATGTGTCTCAATGCAAAACTCTAAGCACCAAAAACTAGTGACCATAACTAGTTCCTATCTAAATGTATGTACATGACACAAGGAGGGAGAAAGTTGGAATTCAACCGACGACCTATGGTCTATGTGTCTCAATGCAAAACTCTAAGCACCAAAGTGTCCAATCACTATTTTTTGCTATTTGAAAAATATAATTGTGATTTGGTGAGTAGCGACTCAATGAATAAAAACAATAATTAGATTCTTATGTCACAACCAATAATCAAATATCATCATGATACATTGCAAGTATAACATTTGACTATGCAAGTGCAAGTGCAATAGATTAATTTTTGTCGTGACCATGCAAGGCAAACACAACTCCTAAGAATTCATGTGATTCAAGTTAAATTTGATTTTACTGGCTAGTATATAACAAATGATTCATTTGATCAATGACATGTGCCAATGGGACTTATTAGTCCATCTTCCATGTGATTTACAAGTGTTTGACAAGCCGGTCACAACACCCTTTTAGTTCCATGTGCAAGTGCTCATTCACAAATGGTACACCAAGTAATCATTAAGAGCATATGATTCTCACTTGACTTGTATTCACCTATAAAATATAACAATTCAATCATATACACAAGTAATAGAATATAATCATATCATAAAATTATCACACACACACACACATTGAATCTAATTATGGTTTTTACTCACCTCTTGATGTGACCAATCTTTATGGTAGGTTTGGTTATCTCTCTAGGGCTTCCTCAAAGTTTTGAGATCCTAACATTTGATACATACATGGTTATAAGTATGTCAAAATGATTATGAATGCTTGGTATGCAACTATGGCATGATTCATGCAAGTGGACCTAGTTTTTATGCATATTTTCCTTATATGGTAGCCTGAGCTAGCTACACTCTCACAATAATAACACTAGATATACTTATCCAAATGACTTGATTTCTTTTTTAAAACAAATTAGAGACATAATGATACAACATATTCAAATTTCAAGCTAATATCATACACAAAGAAAATGTGGTGAATTTTTAATTTTTTCCCTATTGCAATGTCATCTCAGTCTAAGTAGGTCTTACATTCTTAGGCATATCTCAAATTGTACAAGTCAAATTGCAAAACTGATTTACCAAAAGTAACAAAACACATAAAGGAACATTTTTTATGTTTTACTCATTGTCTAATTCTGTCTATAAGGTCACCAAAATAAAGGACCAATCTCAGGGTGAGCAGGTTTGTAAAATGTTGATAAATAGTCATGATGAAAGGACAATATCTCAACAACCATATTGGATTTGGAAAAAATATTTCACAGGTATGTATATAAGACATAAATATACAAATTTCAAGTTTGGATCATAATTATATTCTGAATCTATAGCCATCAAATTCTTAGAAAATAGAATTAAAAGACAGGTGGGGTTTCATCCGGATACAGGATCAGTCAAAATCAATGAGTCATATCTCTTTCCACACAAAAAATCAATCCAAAATGATTTATAGCTATTTATAGGATATATAACCCTACAAATTTCATGTTTTAGAACTTTGTCTAAATCAGAACATAAGGCCATCAAAATATAAGAAAACAGAAAAACTGAGGTGATTTCAATTGGTTGTGAATCAGCCCTAATGAAGGAGCCACAACTCCTCCACACACCAAATCAAGCAAAACTATTTCATATGCATTTATATGGGATATAAAGCTAGAACTTTCATATTTTTCACCTTCCTTAATTCCACTTCTAGGATTATGAAATCATGAGTAAAAAATTTTGCTCTAACAGCAAAATCCAACACAAGCAGCTCTTGTTCTCTTAAATTTCAACTTCTATCGAAGAGCTCTACCTCAATTACTCCATAATTATCACTAATCACGCATGATTAACATGTCATAAGGGGTTAATCTCATTTGAGAAGAAGATAAATTAACTTACCTATTGTCCCAGAATTAGACAACTTTAGGACTTTTTCCTAGGCAGCTCACAGTTCTGCCTCTTCTTCTTCTTTTTCTTCTTCTTCTTCTTCTTCTTCCTTTCTTTCTTTCTTCCTTAGCTTTCTCTTTCTTCTACTGTACCTAACATCTAACACCTTAATTTTGATCGTAAAAGGTCAAAAATTCTACTTTTAAGCATATTGCAACAAGACAAAATCATGGTGTTGCATTCCTATTGGTTGGAGGTTCACTTTCCTCTTTTAGTCTCTCTTCTTCATTCCTTATGCACCTCCATCCATCTCTTAATTCCTATAAGCTCCTTATACTTTAAAATAAGCTCTATAATACCATTATTTATGATGTTATAACAAACAAACAACATAAAATGATTTGTCATGCAACTATACAAACACTACATATATGTTCAAGTGTCCCAAATGCAATTGTGCATGTGTCATCTTCGTGCTTATCCAATTCACATTTCTAAATGATCATTTATCCAATGCATATGTTCATGTGGGATTTTATATCATTTATGTAATGAATATGTTTATGTGATAATGCCAATGAATGAGAATATGAATGTTACAATAGTGGTCATAGGTTATGAAAAGCTGCCCCTATTTTATTAAGGGAGCTCCCAAGACATTGAAATGAAACATAAAAATGAAAGGGACCTGAATGAAGAAAGAAAGAAAATTTGCAATCTATTCTAAATCAAAGAGGGCTATATAGACCATTAGCTAATATGTACAACCTTTTGAATGATCTATACATAGCACTAGAGACCTATACAACCCACTAATACTGGGTTTTCGAAAATAGAAGAGAAAGAAGAAAGAAAAGAAAAGAAAAGGGGGGGTTGGATACTAAGACACTTATGGATGTTTCTTTTACCCTTAAAGGCACTTAGTTATGAATCAATCCTCTAAACTGCTCTAGGGATTCATAAGAATGAATTGCAAAAGTCCCTTCTCTACCTTAGATTTTTTTTATGCAATGGATTAGGTGTTTAGTTTCTATGGATTCAAGGCTTTGAGTAGTAATTTGGTAGAGTTTTATTAGGGTCATCCAAGCCTCCCTTTCTCTCAAATGGTGGGATATTTATAAAGAGAAAGTAGTGCACCAGAGCTGGAATAACTTTGGATGTCACCTCAATCACAACCTACAACAAATAAGGGCCATAAAAGTTCTAAAATTTAGGAATTTCAAATGATTGTATGGCCATGCAATTAGGCATACAACGTACTTATTTGGCTGCATAACCAATTAATTTACAGGGGGTGGAGTTCTAAAATGTTATGTTGGCTAGGGTTTGGGGCTTGGTTGTATAGCCAAGTGCTTGGTTGTACAACTAAATAGGTCAATTGTGCAACCACTAAACTAGGGTTGGCAAATTTGAGCTTTTGGGTTTGGGCTTACTTTGAGGCTCAATATAAGGCTTCTCAAGGCTTTTGTTCTTCTTTCTTTTTCAATTTCTCTTTGCATTATGCAAAATAACACTAATAATTTTCATCATTGGATTGGCATCCTTAAGTCTAAATTCTAATGCTCATAAAGAAAGCTTTTTCTAATAGGATTGATTGAAGGAAAGAACTAATGGAAACCCTACCCCTAATTGTTATTAATATTGATTTATTTAGGATAGAAGACTCATAAAAACAAGGTTATAAAAGGGACAAATGGTATAGTTATTGTGTTAGACAAAAATATAGCGAATTATAAGGACAGTAACAAAATGGATGGGTTTGTTAAGCAGCCAGAGAAGATCTAAAAGACACTAGATGCAAAGCGTGAGAAGCTTAAAAGCTTTTGACTAACTTTCAGATGCTTGAAATCCCTAAGTTCATAAGGACACAAGATCCATATAAGCATATCCACTCATATGTACTTACCACGAAGGCATTCGAGGTCTTGATTGACACTATGTTAGATTTGTTTAGGCTGTCACTAGAAGTTTGATATAAGACATGGTACTTTACCCAGCCTAAAACTGTTAGGGAAGATTGGAAGAGTTGTCTCAAGCCTTTCAGAATCGTTACTTCTATAACTGAGTTAGACATTACACTTTAAGATTTAAAGTCGTTAAAGCAAAATAATGATGAAAGTTCTAATGACTATTTGACAAGGTGGAAGAAGATGGCTATTGAGGTCAAAATAAGGCCAATAGAGAGGGAATAGGTAAAGATGATTATCAAATATTATTACAAGGATTAAGTGGATGTTGATTAGGTCTTTTAAAGATTTAAAGGAGGGAAGATTACAAACCGTAGAGCTAGAATTAGACTAAAAAAATAATATTTAAGGAGGAGTTACCAACCATAAGGACAATCAGTGTGGAACAAAACAATAGATGTAAATACAGTGCAACCCATAAGGCAATTCACAAATTTGGGAATGTCATGGTTAAAGCTTTTGAGAGGTTTTGGTAGGCTTAATTTGTTAATATTTATTTGATGATTTTTAGGCTTGATTTCATGTTAATCCACATTAAAATTAAGTTATTTTGAGTTAATTTATGTTATTTATCATATTTGAATGCTTTATAAATGTTTTAGTACATTTAAAGTGAGTTACGACCAAAATAGACAAAATTGACAACTTTAAGGACCAAAGTAGAAATTTAGAAATGTGAAGATAAAATGTATGTTGTCATGCTTGCGACCAAAGTCACAGCCTGTAACTTCCTCTTACTTGTTGAGAGTCACAAGCTATAACTCTAGTCATAGTCTACAACCTGAATGCACTGTAACTTACTTTATAACCTTTTTTTTTTTTTAGGTCTTTTAAAGGAGTATTTAAAGCCCACTTTTATCGTTTTTAAGAGAATTATTTTGGTTACCAAAACAAGGAGTCTTTTAGAGAAGAAAATAAGGGAAAACACACTTCAAAATGAGATTAGGTACAAGAGTAAAAAAGATTCATTAGATCAAGGAAGAAGAAGTGGAAAAGATCTATCGAGACCATCAGGAGATTTCATCTTTCCTTCTTTTATTTCTTATTTCCATCATTAAGATGATGTTTTTCCTTTTAATTTGGATTGTTTTATTAATATGTTAGGCAAGATCTTTGATCTAGGACCTTGATGTAGCCATGGATAATTATTGATTAATTTATTATTTTCAATGACTATGTTGGGATTTTATTCCTTTATAAGTAAATAGTTCTTAATATTAATGCTTGTGATTACTTGATCACTCATTACATGCCTTATGTTTCATTTATAGATTAAGAGATTATAAATTGAAATATACCTAGAATCATTTTCCTTAGATTAATTGATGAGTAGAAATACCCAGTTAACCTATTGCTATCACTTAAAAGATTGCTTAAGTTGATGAAGTAACGCATTTCTGGTTCACATTGAGAGATGGATCTTGAGGAATGGTTATATTAAGTGACATCTTAAGAGAAAGCCTTAACAATTAGAGAAATAATTGATAGTTACAACTTTTAATCCAATATATTAATGAATGATTAATGATTTCATGACTTTCTGTTGGTGAGATCAGGTGTCCTAGGTATTCTATCATAAAGTTTTCTTTCGCAATTGCTTTCGTATTTTTGCACTCAATTGTTAATTTAGTTTATTTTTATTGTACTACTAGTTTAGATCCCATCTTTAATATTTTATTTCTAAATAAAAATATAATCATGACATTTCAGTACTTATTGCCTTTGTTTCTGTGGGACGATATTCACACATACCTTTATGCATTATATTACTTTGATGACTATTCTATTGTAATTACTTGCAACGTGGTTTTAAGAGTAATTTGAAAGAGAAAGATAAGGAGATAGCTTGAATTTATTTATTAATTTAGAACCTTACTATATTATACAATTACATATTGAACGTATAGATCAAAGAAATTAGTGTCATTGCTAGGGATATGATTCTTTAATATTGAAAGCTTTGATTTAGTCCTTAATATGGAATTTTTATTTTCTTTTTACTTGATTTCAGGTGGAAAACTTATATATGAAGGACCAAAAATTTAGACCTAAAAGGGTAAGATTTAGAGCCTTTTGATCTTGAGATTGAAATAACTCTTAAGGTGGGTAGAAGTAGAAAGAGATTTGATGAACATAACAAAAGGAATCTAATGGCAAACAATCAAAAGAACAAGAGTTTTATAAGCGACTACGGTGTACCAATGCTTATTGAACCTTAACCTAGATTTACTAGACCAGCTATCAATGCCACTAACTTTGAGATTAAGCCAACTATCATTCAAATGGTACAAAATAATCAATTTAGAGGTTTACCACATGAACACTCACACATTCATAAAATAACTTTCTTAGAGATTCATGATACTTTCAAGCAAAATGTACTTTCAAATGATGTTATTAAGTTAAGATTATTTTCCATTTCACTTAGGGACAAGGCCAAGTCATGGTATCATTCTTTACCTCTAAGTTTGATTACCACATTGAGAACAACTATCACAAGCCTTATTGAATAAGTTCTACCCACCAGCGACGATGGCTAAGTTGAGGAATGACATCTTTTCTTTGGCTTAAATCGAAAGAGAATCTTTTTATGAATCTTAGGAAAGATTCAAAGAGTTGTGATGGAAGTGTCCTTATCATGGTTTATGAAAGTGGCTCATTCTATAAAGTTTTTATATTGTTTTGAGTCTTTCTTTGAGGAGCATTTTAGATATTGGTGCAAACGGAGCTCTTATGGCAAAAATAGAGGATGTAGCTTATCAATTGCTTAGGGAGATGGCAAGAAATAGTTATCAATAGCTAACCAATAGAATTATGCTAAGAAAGGTAGTAAGAGTTACGGAGGTCAATCAATTAATCGTTATGGAAGCACTAACTAATAACTAGTTTATCCAAGCAAATCAATGTTATGAATTGTAATGTTATTTTTTCTCCAAATATGCAAATAACTATATATGAGCTTTATGTAAGAGTCAGTAATGTGAGTACAAATTGTCAAGTTGGTAATCCATTTAATTCATTAAATGTCGAGCAAGTGAACTTAATGGGAAATTTCAATAATAGACAAGGCAATAATCCTTATTCCAATTCTTATAACCATGGGTGGAGGAATCATCTAAATTTTTCTTAGAATGGGAACAATACCTTGAGACCATAAGCATTGCCAAGTTTTCAAGCTTAACAATAGCAAGAGAAAAAAATCAAGTTTAGAGGTCATGATGGAGAAATTCATTATGAAGAATAATAAGAGGATGGATGCACAAGATAAAGCTTTGAAAAGATTATATGCTAAAGTTGATCAAATTGGTAAACATCATTCTTCATTTATTCAGGCATTAGAAGTACGAGAGCAACAATTTGCAAATACTATGTCATCTAGGCAAGTAGAGAGTTTAACTTTCAATTTAAAAGTTAATCCTAAGGAACATGTAAAAGTCATAACTTTGAGAAGTGGAAGAAAGGTAAGAAATAAAGTTAAATAGCTAAAAGAGCAAGAAAAATAGGGCACAACACAAGAAGAGCCTAAGAAGGAATTGCATGGAATAAAGGAGGAAGAAGATAAACCACCACCAAAGGTTCAAACTTATGTGCCTCCCATTCCATTCCCTCAAAGATTGAAGAGCTACAGTGATGACAAAATAGCCAAGGATTTTGCCAAGTTCATTAAAGTTTTCAAGAAGATTCACATCAGCATTCCATTCCTTGAAGCATTTATTCAAATACCTTCTTATATCAAGTTTCTTAAAAGCATAATTTCCAACAAGAAGAGGCTTAAGTAGTGTAAAGTAATGACGCTTATGAAAGAATATAGTGTTATCTTGCAAAATAAGCTTCCCCAAAAAGTCAAAGATCTAGGGAGTCTTACAATACCTTATGAAATTGGTATATTAGAATTTGATAAAACTCTTTGTGATCTTGGGTATAGCATTAACTTGATGACTTTGTCTAAGTGAGCTCAAAGTGATAAGAATATCTTTGCAACTAGTGGATAGATCAATCAGTATCTTATAGGGATTGTTGAAGACATTCTCATCAAGTTGGATAACTACATCTTTCTAATTGATTATATATTGTTAGACTTTAAAGAATACTATAACATACCACTCATCTTAAGGAGACCATTCTTAACAAAATGAAGAGCTCTCATTATTGTAGAGAAAATGAGGGATGAACAAGTGCAATTTGATGTTTATAAAGCTAAGAAAATACCAATAATAAATGAAAGATGTTGAAAGTATAAAGAACTAAAAAAGAAAAGGAAAAGAAATAGAAGAACAATAACTAGAATTGGATGGGCATGAGAAGCACATTTTGCGACATGATTTCCAAGAGGGTTAACAAGTATTGATTTACAACTCTAGGTTGAAGTTATTTCCTAAAAAATTAAAATCGAGATGGTCAGGGCCTTTTATCATGGAGAAAATTTATTCACATGGAGCAATTGACATTAAAAATCAAAAAGGAGAAATTTTCAAAGAGAATGGACAACATCTCAAGCCTTACTATAGTGTGGAGCCAAAGAAACATAAAGAAGTCCTTCACTTCACCACTACAGTCAGCCAATGAAGAAGGAGGTTAAGCTATAAGACCTTAAAATAACACTCTTGGGAAGCAACTCAAGCTTTTAATTTTTCTTGCAATTTGGTTAAGTTTTTCTTTAATTAGTTAGTATTAGTTAAAATCTTAAATAAAAGTTCTTAATCTTATTGTTAGGTTGTTATGAAGGTGATGGAAGAAAAGAATGACATTGAAAACAAACAAATTGAAGAGAATTGCAAATAAAGGTGGCAACAATTTTCCATTGAATACCTAATATGCATTTTGTGTTACAATGTTACTTGCTCTGGATTTTTTGCATTTAGACATGTCATAAATGTTTACAAAAATTTTTTTATTTAATTCTATGTCAAAATGGTAATAAAGATGAAGTTCAATAGTAATTTGGCTATGAGAGTGTGTAAAAGCTTCTAGGTGTTCTAGAAGGACTAAGTCCATAAGAATTAGGAGGCGAACATCATCTATAGGTAAAGGAGAAAATGGTTACTATTGTATTCTTCTTATCTTATTGCATTTTAGACAACAAAAATGGATCCTCCCCTAGTCAAAATGAAAGAAAAGTAGCCATTACCCCTCCCATCACCTAACTTTAAAGTGTCAAAACCTAAAACCCTTCTAAATCTAAGAAAACTCTCACATCTAAAAAAGCTACAGCTTTTTGCACTTACCATAAGGCATTTCTTAGAGAGGGAGAATATATATGCACTCTTAAAAACATTATCACTATAGAAAAGAAGAATTAGATCAAAGGTATTCTCATTGAGGTGGAGGAATCATCTTCAAGTGAGAAGGATAAAGGAGGAGAACTTATGGTGTTATGCATTTCATCATTAAAAACGGAAGATGAGGCCTCCCATGGCAAAGAGGGGTAAGGGAAGACCAAGGAAGAGTTAGATTTATGTTTTTGCTTTGGCATGTAATCATTTGGATTAAGTTTTCTAGGCTCTAAAGCTTTGCATTCTAAAGCTTTGCATTTTTTCTTTCCTTTTGTATTGTTATATTTAATTTTAATTTGTGATCATGTTGATTAGGAGTTTGCAATGTTCAATGTCAATTTTAATGTTTGTTATGTGTTTGTTAATGTTAAATTAATGTTTTTTGTTTGATTTAGGATGAATAATATGGAAATCCCAAATTGATAAATTTTAATCATTATTTACTTGTTTGAATGGTGTTTGATAAAATTTGGAATTAGTGGGAATTTTTTGTGGACTTTTTAACCTAATTCAAATTTAAAATGTTCCCACCTAAACCCCAACCTTTTTGCTTTATGAATATGTCTTAAATCTCCTCATTTTCACTCATAATTCAATTCAAATACTTCTTCAATGTTTAAAAGCAAGTGGAATTCTCTAAAGCATCATATTTCTCTCCATCTTCTACCTATTGTTTTGATTGTTTACCCTTCCACAACCCCACCACCATATTTTTGTATCTTTCATCAATTCCAAATTGCTTCAAAAGCATCTTTATCAAGGAGGAGGGGAAAGGAACCATAAAAAGAATTAAGAGACATTTCATCTAAGGACAATGCTCCTTTTCCCATTTATAATGATGAAAAAGGTGAGTGATTTCTTTCTCTAGATTGTTGCATGTATATTTTTGCATGAACCAACTTTGGTGCAACTAGAGGTCATAGTTAAGAGGAAAGATCTCTTAGTGGGTTGGGTAAAGTTTGCATTCATACAAATCCCATCTTACAAAAGACTTAATCTTAAGTTCTTCTTTATATTGCATTTTGAGAATGAGCATGAGACTTCCTTTATCATTAGACTTTTTAGCAATTAGTATACTATTTCAAACCACCATGAATGATGCATTTGGTTTTTACAAAGTGGGCAAAATTTAGTGCTAAAACATTTTAGGAAATAATTTTAAAGATGGAATAAAATTTTATTATTCCTTAAATAGAGCCATAAAAAAAAGGCGGTGATCCTTCACAAGTTTATGTCTTGTGCTAACTTCGGGAAATTATAAGCATCTGAAATCTTTAAATAAGACATTTTTCTTATGTGCTCTTTTCATAACAAGTAAAAAGTTTCAACCACTCATCACATTTCTCAATAATTGGTGGGGTTACTAAAAAACCTAAATAAGTGATAGGCATGGGATAATTGTAACCGGTTTGGCTATGTTTTATGTGATTTTGATCCAAAACAAATGGATGAAGAAGCTTTGCCCCCTATACCACCTTTCATTATCATGACATTGGAGAGAATGGGGATTGTGATAAGTAAATTTGGAGACATAAGTTTACAAAGCTAAAGAACCAAAAAGAAGAAGAAATTCAAGGGGATAATGAAAAAGAAGGAAGATATTCCTATTGCTCCACCTTTCAACACTCTTCCACAAGGGTGAGGAACTAGTGCATCTTAAGAGGGGCCATGGAATCTAGTTCTTCAAAGATCAAACACTATGGATGCAAGATTGGTAAAAATGGAAAGAGTACAAAAACATCAAGATTACAAGATTAGGCAATACTTTGCTAAAGCTAACATTATTTGCCTTCTCTACCAGATACACCATGATGCATTATATTTGGGAGATTATGTCTTTAGTTTTTATTATTATGGATGTTAGGTTGTTTATGATGTATTAGCTTGGCTTTGTTGTAACTGTCTTTAATGCTTTAATGTTGAAAGGTGTTTATGCACCATTATTATATGTTTTCAATTTGAACGAATAATGTATGAAGGTAAAAGTTAATGTGATTTTCTTTTGCATAATTGTAAATTAGCTAGTTCTACTTTTTATTTCACTTGGCTACTTGATTTTTTTTTTGTTTTCTCAAATGATCATAAGAATGTTGGCTACAAGAATGAAGAGAGTTAGATGCAATCAATTTTCCACCAAGATGAAAAGGGAGTATTTCTTTTTATACAACCTTTTTCTATCTTTTTTCTATTAAAATACATGTCATTAAGGACAATGCCATATTTAAGTGTGGAGGAAGGATTGTTATCTTAAACTTAGACCTATAGTATGTTTGCACCTATGTATAAGGCTTAAGGGACCAAAATTTTTTATGATTTAAGCAAAGTTATGTAGCTTAGTTAAGCTTTCTTTGGTAATCTGTAACTTAGTTAAGCTTTCTTTAGTAATCGCTATGAGTTATTATGAAAGAGATACAATTCTTAGGATAAATTTAAGATAAATGAATTTGGAGTTAGTTGTTAATTTGAGGAGTGTAACTTATGAGCTTATGATAGTTGGAATTCAATAAGGTTATGTTTTACATGTATGTGGAAACAAGTAATGTAGTTTGCTATGAATGTATATAATTCTGTGAGCTTAAATGGAAAAGAATTAATATTATGCTTTGTTAATTAACAATGATGAAGTAGTTTAAGAGATATGATTTAGGAATGACCAAATTTTGTTCAAAAGAAAGATAAATAACTACTTCGTTATTTTTAGAATGCTTAGTAACTAGGGATCTTCATAACTAATATTGATTTTTATGTAAAATAGCAACCTAAAAGAATAAGTATGCAAAGCATTTCAAGTGAAGTTATATGTTAAGTAACTAGGTGCATTCATCTCCAATGTTTGTGTTTGCGTAAAAAGACATATAAACTCCTCGAAAAAAAGAAAGAAAAAATTACTAAAAAGAAAGATTAATCCTAATGATCTCATAAACTTAAAGTTATTCTTCTCATTGTTAATTCATGAAAGCAATGGTGATCTAAAAGATTTTATATCATGATTATGCCTACTGATGGTCTAGTTAGAGGATTCTTGATTTATATATTTAAAATATAATTTTGTTATTTCTAATTGATCATGAATGAATGAGTTTTCTTTTTAAGCTAGTAATCTAACCTAAGCCCATTTGGTTGAATGAGTTATTGTTTGGTACATCTATTATGGTACTTAGATAATTATTATTGCAAGCATGATGAGGCTATGTATGTTTTGTAAAAGTTATAAAAGTTTTTGCTATTTACTCTTTGTTACTTGAGGATAAGTAATAACTCAAGTGTGGGGGAATTTGTTAGGCTTAACTTGTTCACAAATATTTGATGAGTTTTGAGCTTGATTTGGTGTTAATCTATGTCTAAATTAAGTTACTTTGAGTTAATTTATGTTACTTCCCACATTTAAATGCTTTTAGGTATTTTAGAAAGTTTAGAGTGAATTAGGACCAAAATAAATAAATCTGACAAGTTTAAGGACTAAGCTAGAAATTTGGATGCATGAAGATGAAATGCATTGTAACATCCCTATCCCTATTCATTGGCATTATCACATGAATATATTCATTGCACAAATGATATGAAATCACATATGAGCATATGCACTATATCAAATGATATGAAATCTCACATCAACATATACACAGGATAAATAATCATTTAGACATGTGAATTGTAAAAACACGACAATGACAATTGCACCGTTGCATTTGGGATGCTTGAATATATATGCAGTGTTTGCATAGTTATATGACAAATTATTTCATGTTGTGTGCTCATTATGGCATCATAAATAATGGTGTTTGAAAGCTCATCTAAAAGTATAAAGAGCATCTAGAAATTAGAGAATGGATGAAGGTGATGAAGGAATGAAGAAAAGGGACTAAAAGCAAAATTGTTTAACTTTCAATCAATAGGAACAAGCCACCAACCTTTTGTCCTATTAGAGTAAGAATACAAATTATAATTATCTACCATTATGGGCTAATAAGAGAGGAGATAAGGTCAAAATACACCAGATGAAAGAGAGAGAGAGCTAAGGAAGAAAGAAAGAAAGGAAGAAAAGAAGAAGAAGAAGAAGAAGAAGAAGAAGAAGAGGAAGAAGTGTGGGCTGCCTAAGGTTTTCCAATTCTGGGACAATAGGTAAGCAATTTATCTTCTTCTCAACTGAAATTAACCTCTCATGACATGTTAATCATGCATGGTTAGTGAGAATTATGGAGTAATTGAGGTAGAGCTCTTGGATGGAAGTTGTAATCCAAGAGAACAAGAGCTGATTCTGTTGATTTT
>CATIWR010059860.1:0-16931 GCA_949677035.1 Omphalea diandra
CACATCATATCACTCAACAAATTTTAATCTATATATATATATATATATATATATATATATATATATATATATATATATATATATATATATATATATATATATATATATATATATATATATATATTGTAAATTGGTAAAGGAAATTATTGTTGCTTTTTAAGACATATCTTTCAAGTGGAAAATAAATTATTGTTCTATTTTTATAAAGAACAATTTTTGAACTTATTATTACACCACTGATTTATTTAAAAAAAAAAAATCCAAAGGGTCTAGTGAACCTCCTTAGTTCTAATGTGGCTAAGTCTCTAAGTGTTAAAGTTGAATCAATTGAATTTTGTGTTTATTGCAGTTTAGATAGATCAGTATAAAGGCTTAGATGAAAATTGTGTTGAAAGGTCATTTAGTGTTAGGGGTGAGATTATAAACAAAAAGAATGGAATTTATTTCATTTGCCCATATGAACAGCTTAATCGAAGAAAAATACTAATAAAAGGGACTCAATATATATAAATTATAGCATAAAAGCTCAATAATAATCAGGAGCTTGAAAATATATTTTACCTTATCAACAAAAGAATGGAATTGATTTCATTTGCCCATATAAATGCCCACATCTTGGGCTAGGCAATTATGCTACTGAATACCTATGGGCCAGCATTAGGTTAAAGATTTTGAGCCCATATACATCTTCCGCTCATATATTGTCAAATTCTTGTCTTAATTTTATTTCCTACAAATTATGCAACTTTGGGGACAAAAAAATTGTCTAGAAACCATACACTATAAATGGGGGGAAAAAAACCCTATTTAAGCACTAGGAAAAATTTTTTTGATTCCTTATGCTAACTCTTGCTTTAAGCCTAAAAGGATCTCCATTGAAAAAGATTCGCAGAGGAATATCACTGAACATTAAATAACTATTGATTCAAGATGCTTATAACCTAAATAAATTTCTTATAATTTTTTTGGGGAACATTGAAGAACTTTTATTGTGGGAAATATGATGCGAGTATATGTATTTTACACATTTATTACATTATCTGATCTCTCATTTTTATTTTTCATAATTAACCCTATAAAAAATTATGATATGTGATCTCACCATAGTTTTATTCTTTGATACAGACATAGATTAGATTTATTTTTTGAAATATAACTCAAAGAAGAAGAATTTTCCATAATATTAATTTCTTTTAGGATAAAAATTAATTCTAACTCATGCTAAGAATATATTAAGAGTAGATTAGATACATATGGTAATCAATAACTATTAATTAATAAGTTGAAGTGTTTTAAATTTTTGTTAAGTGATTGAAAAAAAAAGTTCAAAACTTATACTTGTCTATATTACTATTACTAGTATGTACTCTTACACATACTGACTAGTTGTATTATAAAATTTTTCAAAAATTTACAATACTATTGATTTAAATCCTTAGTATACAATCCAATAATATAAATATTTTTTATATCAATTATATAAATATATAATTTATATATAATATTTAACTTCAAGATTTTTAATATTATATATAATCTATTTTAATTATATAATATCCCTATAAATGCATATAAAAATATATACAATGCAATACAATATATATTTTTTTTTTAAACTCGAAATAGAGAAAAACATATTAAAAGGCAGCCTTTTGTGAAGCTAAGGCTATTAAAGCTTTACAACAAAGTCTTAAAATTTTGCTCTGAAAAGGTTTTAATTTCTTGTTGGAATTAAATAATTCATATTTCACATTTTCGACTGGACTATTTTCTAAGACTTACAGCTCCGAAATGCAGGTCTCATTGAATAATTTAATTTCATCTTAGAAATGGGATATAGCTCTCCACTCCACACGAGCTACCATTCCTATATATTCAGCAAGAATCATATGCAAAAATGCCCAATGAGTAGTGATAAGTGTGTACATGGAGAATTTAATAAACTTCTTAGCTCATCTATGATTTTTTTTAAAAAAGGAAAAGGAGAATAATCATTGAATTAATAGTTCAATAATCAAATATTTATCTTCTAATATATGAAATTAAAACTTTAACTTGCGAATCTATTTAATGGTCGAAAATGAAATAATATTATTAATGAGTTCAAACTTTGGCAATTGCATTAAGTCCTTTTTAAATTTCAGATGTCTTTGTGAGAAAGAAAAAATTGTAGTGTATTAATCTAAAGGATACCCCAGTAAATTTCAATTTCCTTTCTTTTCATATATGTGTTTATGCTTTTATGCAGCATTAAGGAGTTAAAAATACAGGTGGTAAATGGGTTAGGACTACAACATTTTTAGGTGGATTTGAATTGGGTTGCATATGAAGTAGGTGATTGAATCATGATGTAAAATGAATTTTAAATCAGATCAAATCATTTATAATTATGATTTTGAAAGAAATATTATTTTAATTTCTAAATACAATTTAAATGTTTTTAATAATTAAATTCAGTTCAATTTGTAGATCAAGTTAATTCAAATTGATCTGTAGATCGGATTGGATCAACTTTAATTTTTCTTCAATTTTAGGTTGAATCAAAACAAATTTTATTAATAGTCTTAAATAAAATTTTTGAATTGAGTAAAAAAAATTTTGAAAGAATTGAGTTAGAAATTTTCGCTTCTAAAAGAAATGATAAAATGGGCATAGAGCCAAAGTGGGCAGTGCAGATTGCTATATCATGATTTGATTGAAGTAAATTAAGGCTGAATCAAATGAACTTCAAGTAGGAAAAAAGGCAATTAAAAGTAGATGCAAAAAAAGCTTCTTCTTTCAAAGGAAAATAGCTGTAAGGCAGTAAAGTAAGCTTACAGGGAAACATACAACAAACTTTGACATTTGAAGGATTTCTCAACTAATCTTTCATTTGAAAATGATGGCCTTACCAATTATGTGCTAGCTATGGTACTGAGAGCACAATTTGGGTCATTTTGTTGTAGCCATGAGATTGGCATGGCTCATGGGATGGGATCCATCTCAAGATTATTACACCTCATTATGTGCTGTCTTATCCGGGATTTAGGTAGCTTCAACAAGCTCAGCTCCCATAGGATTTCCTTCATTTCTCAAGGAATAAATCTAATAAGGAGACTTAATGACAATCTATGTATTCACAAATTGAGAGAGTGATGAGTGGTCAGATTAGGTCAAAAAGTGGCATTCCTCTGCAATAAACAAGCCGCAATTAGCGCTAACACCGGGTCTTAATCCGCATTTGACACCCAGCAAATGGTTTATCAAGTTCTGGTCATGCCATGGTTTTTTATAATCCCTTTTATTATAATCTATTTAAAGCTAAATAAGAAGATGCACGTATAATCTTGCTAGTAACATGTGTTCTCTTTTAGAAAAATGTTTGAACATATTCTAGTTAGCATCATAGTATAATATCATATACAATATTATAGTATTCATGAAATATTTTTTAAAAAGATTTTAAAAAATATTTTTTAAAGCGGCATCCAATGAATGAATATGTGAATTATTAATAAGCAAATATTTGGTATTATAATAGCCTGCACGAGTGGAGGTGCTTTCTATGATCATGTATTTGGTTTAGATAATTGTTTAATTTAATAGTAACATTGGCGTCAAATTATTGGAAATATATAACTATAAAAATAAATGAAAGAGATACCCAATTGGAGGTTCATAGTTTAGAGTCTTATTTGATGGAAAAAGGTTCGTTCTATGTGATTATGTGCTTTTTGGAGTTCATGACAGCACAATACTTGTCCCTCGTTCTTCCTACACAATTACAATCATTCATGTGCTCCTTAATTATAAGATTGGAATTAGGAGCAATGGAGTACAATCAGGCCAGTTCAAAGAATAATTAAATAAATAAAATTTGAAGAGCATTAGTCAGGATATTGTTTAGTATCATTTTCTACTTTTTATTTTTTAAAATAAAAAAATAAGATATTAAAATCAAAATTTATGTTTTTTAGATTTATATTGTTTATTTTCAAAATATTTATTGATAAATATAAAAACAGAAATATTTTAAAAATATTTGTAAGATTTATTGTTTAAAAAAAATTTGAAACAAAAAAAAAAAGAGAAAATCATAACCATACTTGATTTTTACTTTTTTAATTTAAAAAATCATAATCTTTAAAACTATCTTTTGTTTGTAATCTTCTAATGACACTATTATTTCGATGTAAATAAGCTAAAAAAGTTAGTGTTAGGATTTAAACTACAGGAAAACATTATATAATTCTCCAGTTTTGTATTGTCTGTTAACCCATTTTGTGGAAAAATTATTTAAATAATCTTTTCTTTCTTTTTGTGACTTAAATATTCTAAATTGTGTTAATATTTGAAACATTATCTAAAAACTATTATTAAATGATAAATGCTGCATCAGATGGATTAACAAATGATATAAAACTCGCGGAACTTTGTAACGTAACTTTAAATTACAATCGTTGATACACTTCATATTTCAATAGATTGGTATATCTCTTTCAAAGAATCATAGTTTGAGTTCCATCTCTCCTATCTAACTAATTAAAGGCATTTTTTTTTTCTTTAATATAAACAACTAACATAGTAATTAAGTATCTTGTGGCAATAAGGTATTTGAAGCAAATTCCAATTGAAGAATCAAAATAAGATGATGTATTGAATTTATTACTTTACCCAAAAAAAAAAAAAAATGAAAATTGACAGAAGACATGTGATAGATCTGCTGAAACATACTGAATTTTAGTGCACGTACGTTGCTTTTTTGCAATTATTGTAGGTCCAATGGAATAATCTACACACACATACATGTTCTCTTCCCTCTTCTCTCCCCTCTGAATTTCGTCTGTTACTCTTTTCTTTGATGACTTAATGGGTTCGTCTTTATCTCTAATTAAAAAGAAATCAAAGTTGATTGGTTCAATTGGTGGAGTTTCTTTTTCTTTTTTTATTTGATCCAAATTTAAAATATTGAGCTATATGGTATAGACATTGTTAAGTTAGAAATATGAAAAAGTTAATTTAATATTATGTTAAAAATTTCGATATGATATAACATGAATATAAATTTAAAATTAAAATATAAATGCTTCCTAATTTTAAATAAAATATACGAGACAATATTTGTAGAAAAAACTTAATCTCAATAGAATCATATAGATTGATTAGAGCTTATTCTTGACCATTATAGAATAAATAAATCAACTGTTTACAAGGTTATTTTTTAAGGTAGTATGATTTTCACCACAAGCATTATTAAAAAACTGACATTATCTAAATTTGAAAGAGATTTGAAATTATTCAAAACTTTTATAAAAAATTCTATTTGATAAATAGTTCAGATTAATTCGATCAAAGTTAAATTTAATCTAATTTAACTTATTAAAGATATTTATTTTTTAAAATTAATATAGTACTTTTTACTTTTAAAGTCAAAACTATAAATGATTTCACCGAATTCAATACTCAGCGCTGATCTAATTTTTATTTTTATTTATTTTGAGATGATAATTCAATTTTCATTCAAACTTGTTTAACAAAATTACAATACGATATTAATCCAACTCAAATTCATCCAATACATCCATTTGCAAAAGGGAATCCAAGATTCTAATATTAAATTTTCCAATAACGTGCACAACACAACACGATTGGATTGCAATATTCTAATGATCGCAGTCTAAAAATATTCTTGTTCTCTTAAAATAAGTATAAATCAATCTTCTCAATCAAATGCAAATTAAAAAAAAAAAAGCATAATTTAGAAAACTAACTCATATGTCACCACAAAAGCTGACACAAATTTAGATTGATTGTCTTATTAATCAATATCTGGCAACGGCCATGTTTTGGCCGACTTCTTTTTATTATTGTTACTTGAAGCATTTGGTATAGATTACCATCCAATTTCCTCAAGTTTAGGGCTTAGAAAGTACTGCTGCCAAAGCCAGCAAAGTGTTCAATGTCTTGGAGACATGTACTTCCTTTTTGTTCCACTTTCCAACTCGTAGGATCTTAAGTAATTTCTTTCCTATATATTTAAAGGACATATTAATGACCATTTTCAGTTTGAAGCAATTTTGCCCTTACATTTTATTTGAACCTCTTTTTCTCTTAACGTTAATATAATTAAGTCATATTATAATTTCAACAATAATCAAATTTCTCCTCTTTATTTAGTGTTTTATATTATTTTAATTTAACTAATTTATATCCATATCAGCTAAATTAATTGTCATGTCATAAAAGTTTACAAGTCTAATTAACACTATTTTTAATAATAACAAATATGTCTGATTATATTAACGTTAAAGCAAAAGAACTCCAAACAAAATGTGAGAGCCAAATTATTTCAAATAGATATATTTAGGAGCAAAAGCATTTCAAACAAAATATGAAATATAAAATTACTTCAATAAGAGAAACTCAAGGGTAAAAATGAGCACCAAAAGGACACTTTGATATCATTTGACTAGGCTGTGTGGGTGGGTGAAAATAGTGGATGTATGCAAGGAATAATTAGTTGAAACTTGAATCCAGCGGTGTCCTTTTTGATTTAAAAGTAAGCTGTAAAGGTTTGGGTTTCCTTTCCACTGAAATTTTGCCGGATAGAATTGTGATAAGGAAGAAAGTTACCATGAACTTTTTCTTTATATTAAAGTTCAAAAAAATTTAGATATTCACACATCTTTCTTTTAGAAAAATATTTTTTTTAGCTTGAAGAGAGCATTAGAGCATTTGAATATTAAATTTTGTTTAAAAAAAAAAATCCTAATCACATTGTTCTAAAAATTGAATTGAGTTCGTCCATCAGATTAGTTAAATTAAAAATCAAATTATTAATCGATTTGATTAATTTCAAATTAATTTTATTTTTTTATTTTCAATGAATATAAATAAATTTTTTATTATTAAATCGATTAATTCAAAATTGACTTTTCTTATTTTGAAAACATTGCTTAGTCGCTAATATGTGATGGTATATATTAAACGTTGATATTTCAAAGAGAAAAAAGATTACAACGACCAACCAGACACCAAATCTCAATAAATGAAACACCAACTAAATTGAACCGCATTCAACTATACATTGTATATACTAATAAATAATTTGACCTTAAGTTCAATTAGCACCATGTACCATGTAAAAAGAAGAAGAAACGTCAAGCTTCCACGAAAACTATACATCCAATGACATTCTAAAATTTAATGTAAGACAGCAATATTTGTGATAAGATCAGTACAAATTTCTTGAGCAAAATTTCAAACTTGGTTTGGTGGTTACTTGATAAAAATATGGAAAATAACCAATTGATACCCACCAAAAAAGTCCAAGTTTTCACATCACATGTCTTTGAATTCCTTGATTATTCCTTAATCATCCATTAACCTAAACAAATTCAATTGATTTCATAATTATCAATACAAATAATATAAAAAAAAAAATTATATGACCGTAATCTAATAAACAAAATTTGTTATAAAAGAAAAAAGAGAGAGCGTGCAAACACGACACAGAAGAAAGTATACCACGTTAGTAGAGTCCAATGATCGGTTGGTGATGTGTTCTCTATCTCTTCCCTACCCTGAAACACTCATCTCTCCCTTTGAATCCAAGTTTTTTTTTTCTTTAATACTCAAGAACTTCAAAGCAAGAAGCCAAGAAAAACAAGCCCATAAGTTTCTTGAATCTTTCTGTTGCAAAGATCGCCAGGAAAATCAAACTTTCGTGATCTTTTTCACTAATGAGGAAACTTTGTCCAAATTTTGATCGAGAAGATGGGCTCGAGACAGTGCTGGAGGTTCCCATACCAGAAGAGATGTTTGCTTCAAACAAGAATGGGAACCGGTCATGGCGGAATTTTAAAGCTTGGATGAGACCACAAAATGATCGCAAGTCGATAGCAAAGCGTTTTGGAGGCAGAAGTACAGAGATACAATTCTTGCTTGGTGTTGTTGGTGCTCCTTTGACCCCTCTTCCTATACGTTGTGATCATCATTTCATCAACCACAATTATAATGATCAACCAATTGTAAGCAATACCCGCTAATGTTTTCTTAATCAGTTTCTCATATGAAACACTATCACTTCAATATATTATATTCATTTTTTATTGTATTTGAATTGCAACCTCATGGTCTAGTGTAGAGATGCTGTCATTTTGTTTGTTTGTTAGGATATATGCAGAATTAATTAAACTTTTTGTTGATGACTTGTGTAAACAGGAGGCATCAATGGCAAAATACATAGTGCAACAATATATAGCAGCAGTAGGAGGGGAAAAGGCCTTAAATTCTATTGGCAGTATGTACGCAATGGGGAAGGTGAAAATGGGGGCATCAGAGTTTTGTGCAGGAGAAGGGAGCTTGAACAATAAAGTGGTGAAAGTGAAGAATGGAGGTAGAGGAGAAATTGGTGGATTTGTTCTTTGGCAAAAAAGGCCTGACTTATGGTGTTTGGAGCTAGTGGTTTCAGGGTGCAAGATTAGTGCTGGTAGCGACGGTAAGGTGGCTTGGAGGCAGACCCCATGGCACCATTCCCATGCTTCCAGAGGACCTCCTAGGCCCCTTAGGCGGTTCCTCCAGGTAAGCCCTGATAAAATTATTATTACTTTTCCTACTTTTGTCCCCGATTTTCACAGTCCCTTTCATTTTTATGGGTTGGTTAGTGTGAAATGTAATATTTGTTTGGATTCTTTTGGACTTCACCAAAAGGTTAATGAATGCATGTTTACATTCCTATCAAAGATTGAGTTTTATATAAAATGAATTAGGAGTGAGTGTTAGAGTTTGAATCATTTTTTTTTGGTCAAGAAAAATATTTTACAAATAAAGTAGAGCCCTTCGGCTTAGGCCTTGGCCACTAAGTTCTTGATCTTAATCAGAAAGTCAACAATCTTGGTGGACTAAAAAAAAAAAAGGGAGGGGCTTATGAAAATCGACAGCATAGTTGGTCTGCTTGCACCTGTAGTGTACCTTTAAACTTCGGCAGATAAGGTCCAAAGTTAATCGGTTGCATAATAGGCTCAGTTCCTTATATAAAGCCCAATTCATCCATCTGACTTCTGAGATGTAGAAACTTTCTATCAATTTCTCATTAAAATCTTGATTCGAATTCAACAGGGTCTTGATCCAAAATCTACTGCCAACTTATTTTCAAACTCAATTTGCGTCGGGGAAAAGGCGGTCAACGACGAGGATTGTTTCATACTGAAGCTTGAGGCTGAACAATCAACACTAAGAGCAAGAAGGACAAACAACGTAGAAATAATTAGGCACACAGTATTGGGATACTTTAGCCAAAGAACAGGCTTATTAGTCCAGCTAGAAGACTCTCACCTTCTAAGAATCAATGCCCCGGGAAACGATAGCATTCTTTGGGAAACAACAACGGAGTCCATTATTCAAGACTATAGAACCATCGATGGGATTAACATAGCACATGGGGGTAGGACATCAGTATCATTGTTTGGGTTTGGTGAGAATTCTGAAAGCCATTCAAGAACAAGAATGGAGGAGGTTTGGGCCATAGAAGAAGTGGATTTTAACATAAAGGGATTGTCCATGGATTGCTTTTTGCCACCTAGTGACTTAAAGAAAGAGAGTGGTGAAGAAGGATATGGAGTTGGGGTAATGGCTAGTAATGCAAAATTGCCACTGAAGATAAGATCGGCTTCTACCAGAATTAGTGCATCTAATAATAAGGTTGTTGCTATTGATGTTGATGACTCTGACATCTCTGAAGAAGATGATGACGATGAAGATGAAGAGTTGTAAATTTGTTTTCAATTTTGTGTATATGTTCACTTAAGCTACACATGAGCTCTTTGATTGAGCTAGGTAGCTGTAGTTATATATATATATATATATATATATATATATATATATAGCATCACTAGGAGCTCTTTGAGGTTTAGTTTTGAGAATGAACTTCTGTTAATTTTCTTTAATTTCACTAATCAGTAATCTGGATATAGATGAATCAAACGGCTTTCTGTAACCGCCGATTCAACACCTTCAAGCATTCTCCCTAGAAATATGGTACCCATTTGAGGCCTTTCCCGCTCCAAAAGACATCATCGTCAGCCGCCACCTACATCGACTGGAAAAAAACCACAATAGCCCACATTTTCAAGCCAACGTACCGGGGCTGAAGAAATAGGAACTGCACGTGGAGGTGCTGCAGATCAGTGGAGAAAGGAACAAGGATGTCAAGGCTAGTATGGAGGATGGAGTGTTGACTATTACTGTGCCTAACGAGAAAGAGAAGAAGAAGGGTGATAACAATACTATTCATATTTCTGGTTAAGGTTTTTAGTATTGGGTATATTTCTGTTTCTTGGTTAATGAAGTAAACCAAGTGGCAGGAGGAGGAGGAGGGTCATGTTAGGAAAGCGTTCGGGTTTTTATGGTCCGAGTTCTGGTTTTCAGTGTTGGGGTATGTTTTAGTTTCTTGGTTCATACGGTAGATTTTGAGGCTTTAAGGTTCCCTTGATGTAGATGTTCTAGTTTTAGTAAATAAAACGGATGGATGAGTATGGTCTCTTTTTGCCTTATTTTGTTTCTGATTCTCTTTTATAATTGGTTTCTGAAAGTCACAAATAAATGCAATTTGGGGGGGTGGGGGGGCAAGAAAGATTGAATAGATGTTACATTAATATAGTTGAGCAAACTTTTGCTCTGTCCCCTTGCAAAATCAGGGGTTTTGAATGTTGGACAGACAGAAAGATACCATACATTCATAGTTTTACCATAACACTGTAACACAGCCTTCAAATGTTGGGATCTATAGAACAAAAGATACAAGCAGCACCACAAGAGGGTTGACATATTTCACAAACATAACACTTAAACTAATACTGTTGCACCATATACAACACCAGAAGTGGAAAAAGACCATTGGCATTGGGTTCTAGCCAGAAATCTCAATGGCCTTGACGTCAGGCTTCTTCTCTTGCTCCTTGGGCACAACCACTTTAAGCACACCATGCCCCATATTAGCCTTAATCTGATCCATCCTTGCGTTCCCAGGCAGCCTGAACCTCCTCAAAAACTTACCACTGCTTCTCTCAAGGCGATGCCACCATCGTTCTTATCTTCTTGCTCTCTGCTCCTCTCTCCGCTGATCTGCAACAATCTGCCATCTTCAACCTCCACTTTCACCTCCTCTTTGTTCAGCCCAGGAAGGTCAGCAGTGAATACGTGAGCCTCCAGCGTCTCTCTCCAGTCCACCCGCACTACGGTGATGGCGCTTGTGTCTCGTTGCTGGCCGGAGGGGACATTGGCCACTGTTCCGGCGAAGAAAGGAAAGCCCTCGAATGGATCCCAGATGTCTAGCGGAAAGGGGCGAGTCGAAGATGTTGCTCCTTCGTCCTCCTATGCTAAGAGCCATTCTTGATAGATTATAGTAATCGAAGTTAAAGCAACTTGTTCTTGCTGCTTTTCTTCTTGATGCTGAGACAGATGGGTGGGATATATATACAAATATGACGTAAAGTTGAAAGAGGAGAGTCTGGTTGTTTCAAGATTTTCTTCTCGAGTCTTCATCCATTCTTGATGAATTTTGATCATGGATATCTGAAATAGAACGTGTCCGATGCCCAAGTGTTGTTTCAAGCTTTGCATTTACACGTGTTCTTAATCCTATATTAGATTGCTCTTAATCCTCTATGGGATTTTAAGCATGGCCAAATGGCTGTAGAGGGCGGCTCGGGGGAGGGGGGGGGGGTTGGTGGGGATGGGGTTCCACCTGAACATGCACTGGGGTGGACCATATATGCGGATTGTGGAAAGATTACTGCTTTCCCATTTGCTCAAAATTCTCAGACACGTCTTCTTCAATTCAATCCCAAGCCATCACGAAGCCCGGAGCTAGTCTGGGTGAAGAGGCCCCGTGAATTGTAAAGAGATGGACAAATCCTGGATTTGAGGATAAGCCCATCTCAACGAAGAGCAAGTTCAATTCATTGGGCCCTTGGCTTAAGAATAAAAAATCAGTTTACTTAAAAAACTGATGAAAATTAAAAAAAAAAAATCGATTAACATTAAAAAACTGACGAATTAAATTTATTTGACTTAAAACTATATATTTTATAAAAATTACATTATTATTCAAATTTTAAATATTAAAAATATATTTTCACTATGTTATCATATTATATTATTTTTATTTTAAAATATTATTTTTATATATATCTTATAATTTAATTCAATATTCAATGTGATTTTTAAAACATTGATTATTTAATCAAATTTAGCAAAGAGTTAATTAGTTTTACTAATCTCTTAGCTTAGCTTTTGTATATATACATTAGCTCAACTGGAATAAAAAAAAAAAATCCTTGAATTAATTTTCTTAAATTCATTTTTCCCTTAGCAATATCATTAACTACAAACAATGCAAGGAGTGATCTCATAGAAAAGTTGATATCAAAATCCATAAAATTTAAAATTTGTCCAAAAATAGCAACCTGAAAATTCTTAATTTGTTTACTTTTTTTTTTTTTTTTGAAAAAAGAAAGATAGCGTAACCGAAGATGAGGTTAGCTATAATACACATTAAAATGCAATATGCATGCACACCAAAATGAGCAGCAAACTAAGCAACAAAGGAAAAGACGCAAAATTAGAGCTCCTTTTCTGCTGATAATTAGATGATTTGGGGTTTCATGATAGTCTTCCATCGGCAAAAACTTGCATGTATTGAGTTAGAAAATTTTTCTATATATTCAATTATAATAATTTATATATATTAATAAATTTGTATTATAAGATTGTATTTTTCAAGTATAAAGACACTTATATTTTTTAAAATTCAATTCCTTGTTTTACTTTAATGTATTATTTTATTTTTTATTCTGTATAAATTAATTTAAATATTTTTATATTTTGTCACCGTTATTTGTTGTTTCTTTTATTGTTAAATTTATGTACATTGACTATAATATCCTTATTCTTTTTTTTTTTTTTTGCTTTCAATCCTTGTAAAAACTAATAACTTACAATTTGTTATTATAATCCATTTATATAAAATCATTAGAAATTGAAATCTTCCATGAAATGTGTTAAAGGACAAAATTTGAATCATTCATACATTAAATTTGTCAACAATTTCAATATTTTTAGACTTTAATATTAAATAAAAAATAAATAAAAAGAGCTCTTGAATTGAAAATTGCCATTTTTGGCTAAATCAATTAGTGAATAGAGTCATATAGACCACAATTTATACTCATCACTTGTTAATTCTGGTCAAATGATTAATTTCCTACCATGCATCACATCACATGTATAAAAGGAATCAGTATGTCGAGGCGAATTAGGTAAGAGCTTGAGTCAGCAAAATATTTCCATTATTTTTTTTTGAAAAGAAAATATTTCCATTATTTGTTAAGATTACAAGAGAGGTAGAAGATGATGAGGTATTTTAGGCAATAATAAAATTATGTTGATATTTTTTTAATTTTTGATTCATGAAAAATTGATTAATATGAGACAAGGACTATATAATATATCGAGAATAAAATATACAAATAATTAAATTTCTTTTATAAAATAAGAGAGAAAATAATGTAATAGGGTAAAAAATATCAGGGTTGTAATCGTATTTTTATCTAAATTATATTAGATATATTGATTTATTTAGAATACTATAGTAGGAAATTGCTAGTAGTGAGAAAATTTATAAGAGATGTACCACCAAATTCACTATATATAAGCAGCAAGCAAACTTTAGAATATATATCAGTCTAAAACTTTTGATAAGCTAAGATGAAGCCTCATGTGCTGATCTTTCCTGCCCCAGGACAAGGTCATGTGAAGCCCATCCTGAAACTAGCTGAGCTTTTAGGCCTTGCCGGTGGTCTTAATATTACCTTCCTAAACTATCAATCTATCCATGACCAACTTGTTTTTTACTCGGATATTCAAGCTCGTTTCACCAAATATCCTGGATTCCAATTCAAGACCATTCCAGATATAATGAATCATACACCAGGGAGAGATATAGCTGTTAACATTCTAGAAGTAATAGAGAAAATGAAAATAATGAGCAAGCCATATTTCGAGAAGATGGTGATGGAAACTACTCCTCCATTTAACTGTATAATTGCAGATATGTTTATGGGGTTTGTCCATGATGTTGCTATTGAGCTTGGAATTCCTATCATTCCTTTTCAAACCACTAGTGCTTGCTCTTTTTGGACTTTCCTTCTTACACCTCTCCTCGTTGCAACTGGTGAACTTCCCATCAAAGGTGTAGCGTATGCATATATAATGTTAGTTTAATTATTTGTTATTTATGTAAGCATTAGACTGCTAGACAGGGAGTTCAACACAATCATTTTCATTACCTTAGCTAGTTTGTTATCTCTAACTCAAATTTTATTACTGATGTGGGTGTCCATTTGAAACTTAAGGGAAAGAAGACATGGACCGTCTAATAACAAAAGTGCCAGGCATGGAAACCTTTCTCCGGTGTCGAGATCTTCCAAGTTTCTGTCGAGAAAGCGACATTGATGACCCTAAGCTCCTAATGATCACAAACGAGATACGACCATCACAAGCACTAATCCTCAACACGTTTGAAGACCTTGAAGCACCAATATTATCTCAAATACGCACTCGTTACCCTAAAATCTATACCATTGGCCCTCTCCACGAGCTCTTGAAGATAAAAATAAGTAGCATTGAGAAGCAAGAATCATATTCATGCTCGAATAGTCTACGCCAAGTAGATAGAAGCTGTATGGCATGGCTAGATGATCAACCTTCACGTTCTGTACTTTACATTAGCTTTGGGAGCATCACAATAATTACTAAAGAACAAATCTTGGAGTTTTGGTCTGGTATTGTTAATAGCAAGACGAGATTCTTATGGGTTGGAAGAACCGAGTGTATTACAAATAAAAATGGTGATGAAAAAATTCCTGAGGAGCTTGAAGAGGGTCCTAAGGAAAATGGATACATAGTCAAATGGGCACCGCAAGAAGAGGTTTTGGCACATAAGGCAATTGGTGGGTTTTTGACACATAGTGGATGGAACTCAACTTTGGAGAGTATGGTGGCTGGGGTGCCTATGATTTCTTGGCCTTTTTTGGGTGACCAGCAAGTCAATAGTAGGTTTGTTAGTGAGGTTTGGAAGCTGGGGTTGGACATGAAGGATGAGTGTGATAGAGAGGTTGTTGAGAAGATGGTGAACGATGTGATGGTGGATAAGAGGGAGGAGTTTGTTCGATCAACGGCTCGAATGGCAGAGTTGGCAAGGAGGAGTGTGAGTGAAGGTGGATCTTCTCTTTGTAACCTGAATCAATTGATCAAGGATATAAGGTCGATGAACACACAAAAATTCCAAGATGACAGGGATTAAAATCTTGTTCATTTTATTTTTTTTCAAATAATGTTACTTGTCTTGATGTAGATGCGAATTATAGTTTGATTTTAAAACGAAATATATCGCATATATTGTACATTGTACATTATTGCTAACAGATGCGATAAAACTTAATTGATATGAAAAAACACAATATCAATAAATATAGATTAAAGAATATAATATTTTATATAATTTATCCATTATAAGATTACGGAAGATCAATAATTCACCATAATATGAATATTACAAACTATTAGCGCTGCCATTTTATAATTCCATAATTTATAAATATATTAAGAAATCTAATTTGTACCAAAACAAAATATCATTTGTGTACCTGATGTAGAGAAAAAGATTGTGCTGATCGACCACCACAATTTTTTTTTCTTTAAATACATACTTATAAGGTGTGAAAAGTAAGAAGGAGCCATATATAATGAACATGCAAAAAAAAAATCTGTTATTTATTTAGTTATGAAAATAAATAACTAAAGAATACAAAAATGGTAGGGAAAATAAAATATGGAACCCTTAAACATCAAATACAAATCATAAGTGCAAGCAAAACCTTTAAATAGGTCCTAGAAGCAGTCAACATCTACGTGGTTGAGGATGATATTCCATTTATGGACAGTCAGATAAATTAGTAATTGTAAGCACTACGTAAGCATTATTGGATTAAATCTAAGCATATGTGAGTTTCTTGTCCTTCCCCTATGATTTGACTGCCAAATATCTACATGACCAAGACCTTATGTTTCTAATGCATTTCCCATATATATATATATATTTTCTACCCTAAACATCACTACACTATGGCTATTACGTCAGCTATAATTCTTGAGACATATGATGAGATTGATGAGGATATAATAATGAGGAAAATGACGTTGAAATGGAAATTGGGTTTTTCTTTTTTTTTTTTTTCCTCCAAATATCAGAAAAATCTTCAAGCCTATTTACATATCTACCAAGATAGATTTTCTTTTTCGACCGAGGGTTACACTTTTATAATTAGCCTGTACATTCGAGAATTACCTCTAAATGTTGTATAAAACTAGATGGCAACTTTTTTTTTTGGCTAATTTGGTTCTGATTTTAAATTTACAATCTCAGAGTTTTAAAAACTCTAAAAATTATTAAACTAAAAGGCTAAAAGCTTACTATAGAAGATACTTTTTTATTTTTATTTTTATTTTTATTTTTTACTAGCGATATACATCAGTAATTAGTTGGTAGAAAGAGCGACAACTTACAGTTAATAAGTGTTTTCCGCAAAGCCTATTCCCAACATGGGAAGACGCTTCAACTCGGCAACTCTCCAAACACTAAGACCCTGTTTGGATGGGGGGTTTGGATTGGTTTGGAAGAGTTATTAATGGAATGGATTGGTTTGGTTTAGAAAGAGAGTGTTAAATTATATTTATGTTTGGGATGGTAGGAATGGAATGGTTTGAAAGTAATATTATTTGTTTGCACTGGATTGGAATGGAAGGTTAACTTAAAAAATGACAAAAATACCCTTATACATACAAATATAATTTTCTTTTATTTTTTCATTTATCAAATATTTAATATTAAA